>JABFPM010002544.1:0-16423 GCA_022817325.1 Idris sp. 1 HC-2018 | reverse complement strand
ATAATCTAGTCGAGAAACTTCGAGAAAAAGGCCTAATTTCAAGACTTTTTTCAAGATCTAAAAAGATTATTTATTATGTTTACTTACTCTTTCAATACCGAGAAAATCAGAACGTCTACTGCGTAGTTCTTTCTTAATTCGTTTCGTTGAATTTAAGCGTTTTAAAGGTTCAATTGGGTGATTTTCATCATCACTAAGATCTGTTGGTGGTGGAGGTGGTTTTTCCTTCGGTGGTTCCACGCTTGTCGGAGGTCCCAAAGGAAATGTCAAACCGCTAACTATTTCTTCATCACTGCTCAAACTCAGTGGTAGAATCTGCCAACAAAAAACCACCGGAATTAAAATCATAATACGTTAATAAAATTCTGATCAAATCTCATTAAATACAAGTTTTATTTAATTAAACATAATAAAACATTCATTTCAATACCGTAATAAAAGAACTTAACCGAAAAATTGAAACGTTAACTTGGTATTTCAACTCTTAATTGCTTTTTATTTCTCAACCTACATCTGACGTAATTATCACACTTTATAATTCACACCAGTCTTACACGAATGTTACACTTTTTAATAGGTTCATTACATCAAACAATTTATTATTTAACGAAATTTCTTTATATACCATCAACTTGAGTAAATGTTTTCAAAATTTAAACTTTTTTTGGTGGATATAATTAAAAATCGAGTATATTTTTAAGAAAATACTATACTCAATAAGTTATTAAATTTTGTAAATAAACTTATTATTTTAGTACTTATGTTAAATGATTTTAAATTATTAAGATCAGTTTATTAGAAAATATAATTTAATAGAGCATACACAGACAAATGACGAATTATTTGACTTTCCGTAGCAGAATTAGTAAAACTTAAAATTATTGTAATTTTACAGAATTGTGATTAAAAAATACTTACGTGTGTTGAAACAGGTGATAAAGGACTAAGAAAGTCCACCAGGGTCTCAGAATGCATGCTAGACGTTAAATTTAAACTGGTAGGTCTTTCAAACGGTTCCGGGAGCGTCGTAAATGAGCCAGGTGTGTTTTTCTCCGGTTGCTTCGACTGAACCTCTTCTTCGTCGTTACTCTCAGGTTCGTTGTCTGCTTCTTTCTGCGGCGTGACCTGCACCGCAGACTCCTCGCAATCGACTGCTCCGTTTGTTTGCTTCGACCCTTCTTCCGACATGCTTTCTTCGCAGCTAGGTTCCTAATACGAATAACATAAAGTGCATTATTATTCGACGAAGTTCACGCACTGCGAATTTCACAACGCCACATTCTATTCAAATATCGAATGATGTTTCGCAAACCAAAACCGAGCAATGAATGTAAATGTTTTGAGATTATCTTTGCTTTAAAAAGAAATAAACAATAAATAACATGAGAAAATAATAAATTAATAATTAAGAAATAATTAGGGCCAAGTGAAGTAGAAACAATCAAGATAAAGTAAAATAAATAAAAGAGGCACATAAATTTACAATGACACCAGACATTGTAATAAAGTTGCTATTAAAATTAAACACTTTTGCGAATAAATTTAAATTCCTTTTTCTAGAAATAAAAGCTTTAATATATAAACTAATGTTTGTATTAATTATTTTTATGGATTACTGCGGTTAACTAATTTCATTTTACTTTTTTTTAAGTTGAAAAGACAAATTTATTAAAAAACACTGCAATAGTTTTTGACAAGTGATTTTTGAAAGTTTTCTTTTTTATTTCAATGTAAATTATGTTAATCAAGATTATTTACTTTTCATATAAATAATTTATTAAAGGACACACTGCCAATCTTTTGTTGTTAACATATTCTTTTATCTCACACAACAACAATATGGCGATCTAATAATCGCTTGAGTTACGTTGCACCGGGATTTATTTGCAAAGCAAATCTGTAACGGTTTTGGGTAAGCAAAGACTTGATAAATCTGCCAGTTTTCTTTCAAACTGTATAAAATCCTCGTTAAAAATTTTTGTATAATTCATTACGGTATTTTTAAGACATTAACATTTTATGATTAAAAGAATATAATGAAATTGAGTTACGACTGATATAAAATGTACCATTACCCAAATGTTTTGTACAACAAACTGACTATTCCAACTGCTTATTGTATATCAAAAACACGTTTTTTTGGAACTTTATAGTTATTTTATTTTGCTCGCGTATGTACGAGTAATCATTTTCAAACTGACTGTCTATTCGAAGCAAATGTAAGGATGATTCAATGACACGATATTTGCTTTACGAGCAAACATGGCAAGCTCATTTATCATCATAAAGATAACACACCAAAATTAATTACGATGAAAATCGCGCAAAACATTTATAATTACACAGAAACTCAAAAAAAGAAGAAGATTATAAATTTACAATATGTGTACTTAGTTTACTGCAGTTACGACATTAATTCAGATTTCATAATCATCATTATTCGTAGGACAAAAAGTGATTAAACAAACAAAATGAAAATAAATGTAAGTGTATTTACATAATAAATATCTACCAATATTTAAATTACAAAAAAAAAAACAAAAAAAAAAAAACAATTGTGAATACTGTTACAATAAGAAAAAAAGGATTTTTTATGAATATAAAAATACATGATACAAATTAAGCGTACAGCAAAAAAGCTCTAAGAAAAATATTTTCAGAACGAAAAGAACAACGCAAGCAGTGGAACAAGCATTTCATGACAGAACTTAAAATCTTGGGACAACGATCTGCACTACTGGCTTCAATTGTCAAAGATCGAAAGCTTCTAATTGCAGATCGTGAGACTGGGGTCAGAAACAAACTAGTGGAAAACCCGCTTACCTCTGTTAATTGGAGCCAAAGCTAAGAATAAGATCCGAATTCTTAGAAAAGACGCCAGGCGTTGGGGACTTGCAGATCGTTACACACAACTACTTTTATAGCCAACTAGTCGCAAAATTCTGGCCTAATTCGACACCATTTTACAAAATAACTTTTTGTTTAAAAAAAAAAAATTGTTGACGAGTACTTAATGAAAATAAACAAAAAAATACAAATTGTATTTTGATAAAATAAAAAGAAAAACTAAATTTGTGAACCGATGCCAAAATTGTTAAGCAATTAATGGGAAAGGGGTTGAAATGTTGAAGCATAAAGACTGTCCAACGAACTTTATATGATCAAATTACAGTTGATTCGTGCCATCGCTTGCTTAATCTAAATCGAGTTTTGTATGTGCTCGTATTTCATCGAACTAAATTTTTTTATTATTATCGCACTGAATCCCTGATTACTCAACTGTTTCTCGCTAATTTCTTTTATTTTTAATTCTATACAGAAATAAATATGGCCGTTTATCGCTACGACTGTATCACATTGTTACATAGGCTCCTCTCGGTAGCTTAACGATCGGTGTTTGAGAAAAAACATTTATTCAGACCTGCTCTTTTAAATACGCATCATCACTTTTGCTAATACGTTACAAAAAAGACGACAAAAAGACCAGATCTCAATAATTTTGCTTTGATATCGTTTAGCATAACCGATCGCTAATTACTTAAACGTTAAGCGTCCTCACGCTTTCTAATGAACACAAATTTCTAACTGTACGTGGTAATTTTACGTGATTTAGCTTTTACTTTGGTTCATTTTTCCGTTTATTTACACATTAATTACGTACTCGCGTTTGCAAAACAGGCATTAAACCCGATTGAGCGTGGAAACAGTCGAACACGTGTTCAAAACTCAATCTTAATTTGCTTTCTTGATACTTTGTTTTAAAATTAAATGATCATGTTGTTACCAGTACAACGTTGTCACTTGTTTAAAAACCCTAATGTAGGACAAAAGAAGAGAAAAAATAATTTCGCAGAAAACCCTGGTCAAAGGTTTTACGTGTGTGAGAAAGTCATTAATTACAAATCACAATGTGTGACAAGTGACACGATTCGACATTGCTGCTCGTGTAATACTTAAAATGTCAATTATATACAAAGATTTTCTTGCTTTTTTGATTTTATGTTTGATTTAACGTGCGACCCTAAAGCAGAACTTTCACGTGTCTGATAGGGAATACAAAATGGCGTCATTATTTGAGCATCACAATAAAACGAGTTTTATTTTATTTTTTTTGTTTAACGTAATTCGTTGCGTTGCTCGACGACTCTAACCTCGTCTCCGTTTACTAGGTGCGGCCGCACTTTGTTTTGAGGAACCGGCGATTTGCCCGCCACCGTTTCGCTAAAATCAGCCACCTCCGTTGCAGTGCGACGATTGTCCTCCACCATCGGCTGGCTCGTCCCATTGGAGCTCGGGGAACAGGCTATTCGGGGCAGTCTTTCGGGTGATTTGGGCGACGACAGAGCCACAGGAACGGGAATTTCCGAAGGAAAATTGGGCTTACTTGTTATCGGTGAGGAATTGGGACTTTTGATGGTTCGGGGTTTCGGGGACAGGGGTGTTTTTGGTGAAGAAGGAGACGTGGGTGATGTCGGCGAAGTCAAGGACTTGCGGGGTAAAGGAGTTGGAATTTTTGAAGGAGATCGTGGAGAAATCACCGGACTTTTCACGTCCTCGGAGGCTTTTGGAACTTTTGGAATTTCTTCGATAATGACAGGCGAGTTTGGTGACTCGATCGAAGAAACGGACTCGGACTGGTCTCTCCGCAGAGGGAGACTTTTTGGGACTGGAATTTTGGTAGAATTCTCTTCAGGCAGTGAAACTTTTTGGTCTTCGTGAGTAGGAGATTTGAGAAGGGGTTTACTTTTCGGGATTTCGGGGGGACTCCGTCGTGGGGGAACTTTGGGGCTTTGGTAAACGATAGGACGACTCGAGGACGAGCGAGGTGTGTAAATGTTAGTATTGTCTACATTAGAGTGTGGTTGATATTTGTTAGTTAACAAATTATCCCCAGAAGGAGTGTCAGCAGTATCCTAAACAACAAGAGGCGTCAAGTATTACATATTTGTTTGGTGTTTTTACAGAAGGAAAATGTGAGTTGTATTTCAAATCAAAGTGACTTTTGTTTATTGTTTGTTTGTTTTTTTTAAATAGTTATTTTTCAAAATCTTACTTTTTTACAATTATTATTTATTTTCCGTAAACCAAGCATGCGAAAGATAGATAAAGCTGAGTTTTTTGTCGAAGCATTAGCAGCAAAACTAGAAACTGTTACTGGCGTTATAATGTATATAAGCTATAATTTAAAATTTCCCTATATCTCCAATTTATCCCCATAAATTTATTTAAAAAACATGAATGTCTAACCTTATTTAATGCTGTATCTCTCCGACTGTTAATACTACTCATGGTCGGTTCCTTGTTCGTTTGACTTATTTCCTGTTTTTTCTCGACTACTCTCTCGATGACCGTATTATTGTGTACATCATCGTCGATAGACTCATCAGCCTGGCTCACAGAGCAGCTAACGTCGGCCGTGTGAATGCCCGAATCCTCCCTATCCGTGTCGTTCAAAATTTCAGCAGAAGATGTGGAGGCTGGATATCTTCTAACATAGTCCAGCTCCTCCAGCCTCTGCACACGTTCAAATGTGTCCGGACCACTGGACGCGTCCGCGTCCAGCGAGTCCAAGCTGCGATGGAATGGCGCTCTCTGCGAGCGGTACTCCGAGTCCGGCGAGGAGCTGCGTTCACTCGGCGTGGAGTTGTCATTACCTTGGCTCTCCTGGTCTTGATAACACAGTGCCTGCTTCGCCACGGACTTCTTCTCCGGAGTCTTGCCGTTACATCGCGGCTGCTCGTACTCCTTTAACGTCAACAAACGTTCCTTCAGAGGTCGCACGTTCTCCAACTCTTCGGGAATGGAATTGTGATTATTAATGTGGCTCTTGTCCTGTTTTTCCAGATGAGAAAGACGCTCACGCACCGAGCTGATCTCGCTGGACAAACAAGCGACGCCCTTTTTCTCTGGCTTCTCGCAGTCTGTCTTCATTTTTTCTAAATTCGTGAGTCTCTCTTTGATGGACTTTGACTGGGTGAACTCAGGCCTGCTGTTCATTTTGGACTCGCTGTTGAGTTGCGAGGCCTTTTCAAATATTTCGCGGCGCTTTAGGATGTCGACTTTCACCACGGGTAAGGACTTTTCTTCGGGAAAGGACTTCTCTTCGAGAAAGGATTTTTCATCGAGAAAGGTTTTTTCTTCGGGAAACAACTTGTCTTCGGGTGGTAGGAATGAAGCGAGCACACTCGAGGTTTCGAATTTCGCGGCGGCGGCTTCCAAAGTTAACAGCGAGCGTCGTGGAATACTTTGTGCGACACGCGTCACGTAACCGCGTATCGCGCCCTCGTATGTGTACTCCTCGGGCTCGGGCGAGCTCGCTGTCGCGGTCGTCGCTGAATCGTAGTCCTGACTGTTGTGCGACTTTTTAGCAAAGCCGTTCCCAAAGCTGGCTTTCTTGGTCGCTTCTAAATTGTCGGTGCCGTTTTCACCTATCGTGTTGTCCACGTCAGAGTGGTTTTTCTCGATTTCACTGTCACGGTCGCTCTGAAATGGTAATGGTTTTGGTTTAGTATATCAGCCAAGTGGAATATAAAGGTTGATGCAAATCAAGTAATAAACATGGAAACTAGTCTTGTTTCGTTGGGTTTTACATGAAATATGATTTAGCTTATGGTTCACGAAGTAATTTTTGTTTTTGAAATTTAAAATAAAAGTGTCAGGCAGATAAAATAATGACGATAATAGGATTTTAATACTATTCTTGAGTTTTAGCATAAAATAAAGTGAATTATGTATTACAAAATTATTAAGTGCGTATTTTATATTTTTATCATTTTGTGTCTTTACTGACCACTAGAGAACATGACTAATAGAATTTGCTTGTATAATATAATTCTTATCTTTATAGCTTTTAAAATAATAAAGTATTATTTTAAGAGAATCGCATTTACGGTCTCGAAGATAACAGGAGTTTGTGTATTTCGTTGTTTATATAAAAGTAATTTGATCAAATAAAAAGTATTTACTTTTTCTTTTCTCTTAAAAACATTTATGAAAAAATAAATTAAGAAAATAAACAGACAAAGTCAAATAGGTTTTAGCGAAATTATATTGACATTTTAAATTGTAAATAGAATAGTTATTTTTTTCAAAATTTATAATGGATTTTAAAACAATAATGATAATAATTTATAAACTTAAAGAATAAAATAAATAAAGAATTACAAATTACAGAAAAATTAATCATTATTAATAGTACTTATTAATTTTTGTTTAATATGTTGATGTACTAAATTTAATTATATGAAAAAAAGTATTTTAAAAAAATACATTCTATGATTTTTATAGTTTTCTATTATTTTTGCAGTATTACAAAAAGTTTTAGTCTCGGTTTTAGTTATATTTTATAATCTAACATACTTTCACATTATATAGCCAGTTAAACAACAAATTATTATATAATACACGTATAAAAATAATATAGATCATTTACTCAAAAAAAAAAAAAAAAAAAAAAAAAAATATCATTTAACAATAAAATACATTTACAACATGTCCTGTTTATAATAATCATTTGTATTGTTACTTAAATCAGTTCTATAATCTCAACTGAATAATTAAATCAGTCATTAACTGACATATTTAATATTAAATTCAAGCTTTTAATGTTCAACTAATATATCTAAAATAGTGTCATCGCAATCAATTATTTCAAACAACTTTCTCACAACGGCAATAAGGAAACTGATTCATAAATAATATATCAAGACTACTGAAGTATTTTAATGCAAAAGAAAAACTTTTTGTTGTAATTTGCTAAACTTATTTTACTCTAGTTATAAATTATCAGTCATTTTGATTAAAATATTGCAATATAAATTTTGTCTTATGTAAATTACAATTATTTTTAAACTCTTCAAATTTATTAGAAAAGTATTTAAATGTTAACGATGACTATTAAAAGTAAATAATTTTAACATTGTATTTGAAAGAGCAAAGTCTATAAAATTTGAGGGCAAAATAACGAGCGGAACAATTGCATGCATTGTTGCAAATTCGTCACATTCAATGTTTATATAGGAAATTGATTTATTCTGCTTACAAGAACACTATGTGTGTCGTCGTGTGTGTCGCCGCTGACCGAACTTTTGCCGCTGCTGGTGCCGATGCCAAGATCGCTTAGGTCGTTCGTGTCCTCCTCATTGTATATTGCTAAACTTATGCTTAACTTTCTTCCTCTATTGCTGCGTTCCTCGATCATCTCGGAAAAGGTTTTTCCTTTACGACGATGCCTGGTGCTCTCTTCCATTTCTAATTTTTTTGCCTCCACAACTCGTTCGATTATGTGCTCTTGGCGCTTTCGGCGACTACTTTTCCAATTGTCTAAGTTCTGTGAAAAACAAAGTTTGTTTAACTTTTTAATATCAATAATAACTTTAATTTAAAATAATTATAGAAAAAGCTTTTTATTTCAAACAAAATATGATCAATTTATGTAGTTTTATAAATATTTTTGTAATCAATTTTAAGATTCTAAAACTATGACATCTTATTTATATTTTAAAATTAATCATTTAAAACTTGAATTAAAAAGAATAAATAATTAAACTGAAATTTTATTTAGTAAAAAAGATATATTAAATAATATGTACTTATATAAATTGAGTAAATTGTTAATATTTAATGATTAAGTTGATTATTGTATTAAGAAAGTGATTAATTTTCTTATAAAAATTTTTAAAAACATTGTAGTTGCAATATCCGTTTTAAATACCAAAACATTTAAGATTTTTTTTTAAATCTCGTAAAAAGTATCTATTCTTACTGATTGCCAATCCTCGGGGTCATCACGAACTTCTTGCTTCATCTTTTTAACCTCTTGGACTTTCTGCAACTGTTCCTGAGCTGTACGGTATAAAGAACATGGTCCCACCTTCACGAATTGCAGCGGATTTGTGGCTTGCTTTGGAGGAGTTTTTAATGTCGTTTTTAATTTTGGTGGTTCATTTGTGACCTGAAAAAGGTATAACAAATTAATTATGTGATTTATATTCAACTTATTGTAAATATTTTTTCAGTTTTCATAATTATTTTAAATTTCTAATTAATTTTGTTAATTTATGAATCAAAATTAATTTTATTTTATTTTTAACTGCTAATTAGCGGTCTAACCTTAATTTCTCATTAAAATTGTTTACATTTTAAGGTTATTTTAACAATAATATTTAACAAATTTATATTATAAATTGATTTTTCTATCAAAATATCAAATTTCTTGTCTACTAAACCCACATTTATTTACATTTGATTTATTTGTAATATTTATTAAAAAGAAAAAAATAAAACATTTTTTTTGTTATTTAAGTATCATGATTTTATAAATAAGTGAAATTATTGAATTTCTATGATTACAATTCGTTTTTCAATATTTATAATATAAAAAATGTATGCTTATTTTTAAACTGTCATTATAAATTTATGAATTACTTACAAGTTGATTCATTATTGACTAGATGTATACAAAAACTGTAACCATTTATAAATATTTCAGAAGTTTAAATGCATGTCCAATTAAATTGCCTAAATTGGCAGTGCAGTGCAATAGGCAAATTTTTTGTTTGAACAGTTTTACTGAATGAAAATGCAGTGCAACTTAAACGTCAACGTGATCGTGATTTTAATCATCTCTTATAAGCATGACCTGCGAGTCGAAGTCATTTAACCAATGAAAATGCAGTATTTTGGTAACCCTACTTTTGATTGGTCTAGCTAATATGAATTGATTCTTAACTGAAATTTCTGTCTTGCAGGGGAATTTCTAGATTTATAAATAATAAAAATCTAAAAATATTTCATTTTATTATTATTATTATTTATAAATTGTGTTTTTTTCTTTTTATAAGATTACAAATAATTACTTCTAAAATAAGTATAAAAAAGTGTATAATTAAACATATAAATTTTAAATCTATGTATATGTTTAATTATTTAAATATAAATAAAAAAAAGTATAAATCTAAAAATTATTTGTTTGTTTAATTGAATAAAAGGTAGACAAATTAGAAAATGTAGCACTCGTTATCTGATATACACGGCAAGTAATTAGACTATGATTTATAAGTGTTTAATGACTATAAATAAAGGTTACGGCTGTGTACACTATTTTGTCGCGCGATTATTACAATCGGCAATGCAATGCATTAGTACGCTAAGCGAGAATTGGGTTCGTCGACTTTAATCGCACTCTATTTAGAGACGCACGAGAGTTTGCTTGGACGCGAGGGGACCAGGAAGATGCATTTGTATTCAGTTTGACAAAGTATTATCGTCGGATTATTAAGCAGACTTTGTCGTGGAATGAACAGATATTTGGCAGATTATCATGCATATATATTCGTGTCGTACTCTGCTACTGAACTTAACAAATAAACAGTTACTAACAGAGCATTCACCAATATATAGTGATGATGTAACTTTAATGTTATGTTGTGGTAAAAGGAAAAAAACAAAACAAAAACAAAAAATGAAAGTTTTAGTGAAGATTTTTTTTAAAATGTTGGTAACAGATTTTAAACGGTTTAATAGTTATTTATAATGTATGTGTTGTATGAGGAAATAATTAAATTATAAATGAATAAAAGTATTGAATTTTTATCCAGAAAATTTAATTTGAAATTGACACAAAATAAATTGAATAGAAAATTTCAATCTAAATTGATATTCAAAAGTTGTATACCTGTACAGTGAAATTGGTATGATAGTGGTTTGAAGGCCAAAAACATATTTGCGAATTAAATATGCAGATAATGAATTATCAAAATAATAAATAATCTTATCTGTTTAATATTCACATTTTTAACATTTTTACAGATGAAATTTCTTATTCTTTGAAGATTTATAAACTGCGGATTATTTATAATTTTAAATATTTAATTTTTGTTATTTGCAGTAAAATTGAAATATTACACTGAATATATTTGTTAAGTAAAATCGAAGTCTACATTAAACTTAAATATTTATTTAATAAAGAAAAGTAAATACTTCACTAGGTCGACGCTAGAGTCGCATGGAAACTTTGTAAGCCCAATGAATAAATCCGTTTTTCAAGATTTTATTCATCTTTGTTTTGTGTAAAATTAATAACTTTTATTTCTTACAATTAATCTAAAATTATTTACATTTTTCCAGATGAAATGTGATTTTTACATTTGATTTACAAACAATGATTTTATTTTCCAAACTCATAAATGATAAAAAAGTATAATAACAAAAGATTAGTTCTCAGTTGCAAAACTACGCAATTCCTTTTGCATAAATAATCAGCAGAAAAAACGAAATAAGATGTTTGAATAGTAATTTATTCAAAAAAAAAGTATACATTTAATCATTGCAACTTGAGTTTCTCATTTCCTTACACATCAATTGATTTCAATTCAAAGATCAGCAACATTTATCCTGAACCATTGACTTTATTTATTATTACACACTCAACTCAAGCTAACACTGATACGCACAATCTGCTCCTCTCTTATTGTTAATAGTTTTGACAACACGGAAGTTTGCTTTGAAAAACCTTGCTCCAAAACGTGCCGATCATTGTAGAGAGAAAGTTTCAATAAGAAAGAATATAAAGCGGATATGTTAGAACTTGACGCAAAGGATACAAGTAATTTTTTTTATTTTTAAGAAAAAATGTGTGCTTACCGTACGGTCATTTCGCAGGTCCGTGGCTGCGGGTTGCGAGGTCGGCATTTTTGCTCTTTCCTCTCTACGGTCCACCTCTTCAAAGTATTGATGTTGCTGTCGATGTGCCCATCCTACACATTTCACCGCTCCTGAAAGACAAACAGGAAGTCTCTGTTTCATAAAGGATCAAGTCATTGAAGTATACAAATTACGACAACATGTCACATAATATTAATCAAATATCCTTTTAAAGTTCGAGCACAAAAATGTAATGCTTCGTTTAATTAAAATCGTTATTTATAAACTAGATTCACAAGATGAAGATCAATATCTTTGTAGTGACTGTACGAGAGAAACTTTATCATCGGAAAAGTTATGCTAATTATTTCTTTAATTAATGTTTATTCATCTTTTAATATTTCATGCTGATAATTTTGAGTCAGTTTTAGCTTATGGCCTTAAGGAATTGATAATTTTTGTTATTTTTTTTCTTTCGTTTTTTTGTTGGACAAAAATTGTTGAGTGTATAATTATTTATTGGCAAATATATGAGAGTATTTTAAATTAATAAAAAAAGGCACGATAAAATTTAATTGTTGTTAACAATATACGAAGAGAAGGTTAAAAGCGAGACAATTTCTAAGAATAAAACAAGTTTCGAAGTGACTTATGCGCGAATCATTTAAAAATGTGACCGATTAAATCTGCAATTGAATGCAATTAAAATACCGATATTCCACAATCGTGTTAACCTTGATTTCTATTCGACATCGCCATTCAAGAAAAATGTGCTTGTTAACTTATCTTAGATTTGAGCGTATCAAAATAAGATTTTACAATCGAGTGTGTGTACAACAATATAAATGTCTGTTATGCCAATTAACTTAGCACTCTTCAAATTCACTTAAAAACGTTGTTTTTAATTTATAATAAACTTTTCTCGGGAATTTTAAATCATTTAAAATGTTATTAGTGAAACATATATATTTATTTTCTGGTAACTAAGATTTCATGTAAAATAAAGTGAAAATCAAACAAGGATTTTTAAAGTCTTGTTTAAAATTAATAAAAAAGTAAACTTAATACTTTAAACATTATTTAAACACGTTTACTTTTCTATCTACATTCATAAATTGAAGAATATTTGTGCTGAAACATCCTTGCAACCTACTTTTACGTAATTTTCATGCAGGAATTTGTTGTAAAATATATAATAAATTCTACTTTTTACGATCGGACAAATGAAAATTGCATAAAAGTAAAATTCGCGGAAGTTTAATGACACGTAAAGACACGCGAGTGGTTGTCCCACTGACACGAATCCAGAATTATTGCTAACAAAAAGAAAGAAAAAAAACTAAGATGAAACAAAAAAAAAGATTCTTTTTTGGTCAATACAAGGAGGAGCAGTCGCGAAATCTTGGAGTCGCGTGTCGCTCCAAGGAGTTTATTGCATTGCGGTGAAAGCAATCATGTTTGACGAGAATTAGCTCGTGCTACAAGTGCGAGATCTGGCAAGAGCGTGTCTCCGCCAAATTGTTGCACCTGCTTTATTTCTAGGCGAAATTGATGTCAAGCTTAATAACAACATTCTATATACATCTTATAAATTTGAGCTTTTCCATGGAATTAATTATGACATCTTTAGTGACTGAGTTTCAGAGTTTTTTCCAGAACAAATTTGTCTTATTATTTTTCCCCTGCGAATTTTGCAAATAATTCCAACAGATAGTTAGATAAAAAGTTGATTCACACAGCTGTCCGAGAATGAGGAATAAAACTCAAATTTACAGTACTTAAGGATATCTAAAGAATGCCTGTGATATCTCGTTTTAATTAGTTTCCTTATCTTGCGACATTTACAAGCGTCGCGGAAAACTTAACATTACGCATTTGCGCCTCTCAACGCTATGTGTCGTGGAAAAATAATTTTCGTGCAGCTAACATTAATCAGATGTACGCTTAGCTACGTGAAACTAATTGGTCACTCGCATTTGTGAAGACGCATGCGTATCATGAAACGTGATGTTTTCGTTTTAATTAGTTCTCCTTTTAATGATAGCAACAATTGGTTGAGAAAGCAAAATACAGAAAGTTATGTCTAAAAAGAACAAATAAGACAAAAATAATAAGAAAGGTTGCGTTGTTGGAGCGACGAGTTGTTGGATTTCATTAACGCATTCACATAAATTCCAGTTTGTTTGATGGACGCACATCGTTATCATCGCATGTCACAATTTTTGCTCTCGTCTATGCAATAATTTCAGCAAAGATGATTGCAAATTGATCGATTCTAACTGCATATTATATATCATTGATGTGTATTGTGCGTTACGTGCGAGGCAATCTCACAAAGTAATCACTAATATTGGTACCGAATCATTTTTCGCCAACAGATATGAAAAGCTAATCAGAAAATATAAGGAATATTAAACAAGATTATGGATGATGACACGCTCTGCATCCCGCGTTAATGCTTTGCTTTTCATTCCGGTATGTATTTTCATCACATACGGAAGGAAGCTGCAAACTCAGAGAGAGAGTTGTTATTTGTAGTTTCATCAAACTGGATCGTGAAAATGTTTTTCATTTTTATTCTGCATTATATACGTACACAGAGAAAGAGAACAACAAAAATTATATACTTTTGCAGATAAAAAAAGCACCGCAAAAATAATGTAAATTTTAAAGTCATTTTTATTGTATACATATACAATTTTTTCTCTTAAGAGGTGCCTTTAAATTTGACTCGACGAAAGTTATCCGTTAATCCGATATACGTGTCGAAATAAATTTTGGCGATAGTCTCTGGATGTATGCTGTACAAAAAATCGTGTAGTTTATTTGTTCCTGCGGAGTTTCGGAGATTATAGGCTGTTTCTTTTCAGGTATATAATCATTTCTGACTAAATCTCCGATAGATCGATAACCCTCGCAAAAAATCACTCGATGAAAGTGGATGTCAGGGAGAAGCGAAAACGATTATGAAGATATTTCTCGTGCCGTCAAATCGCTATCAAAAAAAAACGACGAGGTTTCTAGCTTTTGTAATAAATTGAAGCAATTTTTGTTCGGTTTCGGAGAACAAAATTGTATCCCGTGTAGGAAATCGAATATCCCGATCTCGAAAATTTACAGAGTTCTTTACTTTTTCTATTATACTAACTAACTGTACCTCGCCAGAGTAACGTTACATTCATTACTCCAATAACGAACAAACTCGGTCGTCTGCCCTCTTTTAATTTTGCGATTTAACTAATGCACCTTGACTGCACGTTCTTGCTAATTTTCGACCAATTTAGGAAAGAAACCACGCGGACTAATGGATCTGATAGTTTGCATGCAAATGAACCGATGACTGATGTACAAAACCGTCCTTTTACTATAATCAGATTACCACATTTTTCTCCAAAATTTTCGACCAAATGTTTCCACAGCAATTAATTAAATTTTTTATTACAATACAGTTTTTTTATAGTGTATTGAAATCTTTTTTTATACTGTACTGAAATCTGGTGAATTTTTTGATATTTTTTAATGTTGAAGTTTTTTTTTCGATTACATTTTTCGACTTAAAAAGGATTCAAATTACCCTGAAAATCCGCCCCTGAATAAAGTAAAAGTACCGCGTGTGCAGATGCACAGTACAACTTCACGTCTTAACGGTAGTCGCGGTCTTATCGCATACTCGTCTCCACTGTGGCCAAGTCTTGCAATTGTTCCGTGTACTATAAATGACAAAGTGATATGTCGACTGGGCTGCTTGGCACTGATCGACGGGAGGGGCCCGTGCAAATTCGTCTTGACGTATTCGTAACGGTTCCTTGTGTGGGCGAGCAGATCCCGGATTTGTAATGGACCAAAAAGACATTCATTCTCACAACAAACAACTTTTGTCTTTTTTGCATACTTACAAGCGCTTAAATATTTTTTATGATAAATTATTTTTGCTGAAGGCCATTTGTATGTATCTTTTGTGAGAAAAATTTTAAACAAAAAGTCTGTTTAATATATTTTCTTAATTACATAGCAAAAATATACATCTTTTTAACGCAGCTTATTGTTTTTATAAATCTTAATGTAAAATCATAAACTAACAATGAACATTGTTTGATCATAGTTTACATTTTTTTGTTGAAATACTAATACTTATAATTATTAGATTTCATCAGCTTAAAGTAGTCATAATAATAATAATAATAATAATAATAATAATAATAAATTCAGAAGAAATTAAATCGTTAACGATTTTGTAAGCCCGAATCAAAGTTTAATACAAATGTGATTAATTAATAAAGTTGAATATAATTTGTTATGATTAGCTAACTTGTTGCCGAATAATAAATTTTAACTTCTAAGATTCAAGATTAGTATGATTATGACAAATATATATGTGTGTCAGATGAAAGTAAATTTGTAATAAAAAAAATCTTTAATAATCAATTTAAAATCTTGACTTAATTATTACGATGAAGTTTCCAGCAGGGTCATTGGGTTAAATAATTAAAAGTATTGCAAATCAGAATTTAATACTAAGCATACAATTACTAAATTTTTGTCTTATAAATAAAAACGAAAGGAAATTGAAAATAAAATTACTTCAAGTAAAAGCTATTTGATAGAAAAAATAATCCTGTGGAAGAAACCTAGAACCAGTTAACTAATTTCGAAATATTGATGCTTAAAGTTTTAAAATCTATTTTTGTCAATTCTTAATAATAAGTTTTATTTTCTAGCATTATAAATAAAGAAGCAAATTTATTTATTTTAATACATTTTAAATGGGAGTTACCTGGTT
>JABFPM010002543.1:0-16424 GCA_022817325.1 Idris sp. 1 HC-2018 | reverse complement strand
CCCCCCCCCCCCTCCGTCGCGTGTCAGGATGCGAGCTTGAGATAGGAATAATTAAGGTAAGACTGTTACGTCTTCAGTGATTATCCCGTGCCGAACGTTTCTGGTACATTATAATTAGAACGCGGATATAATCAACTGCACCTTGACGTACTATAGGCAAATTTAAATTCCTGAACCAATTGCTCCAGGCATTTGTGTCTGCGATTCTCTTACAAACATATTACCGAGTAAATGATTACTCGGTTAATATAAGTTTGATTAGTTACACAAAAAAAGTTAAAAGTTTTTGTATGGGTTAAAAAAGACATTTTTTAATTGCACGTGAGTATTCTTATCACGATGTGACACATCGAATTGTACGCTAAGGTCTAACACGTATTGATCTCATCGACAGCCAATCAGCATCGCGGCAACGCGATGACAAAGCTTATGAAATTCTAAGATATTTGATCAGCTCTCAATTTCAAACGGAAAATACTGAGCGAGTATTTTTAAAACTTTTTATTAGATTTTTGATCGATTGGCCCAAAACTGTGACCACTTTAGAAAACATTGTTATTATTATTTACAAGGATAAAAAATGAAGTAAAATTATTCACAAAGAAAAAAAAGTAAACTTTTGTAAAAAGATAAAAAAGTAAAATTATTCACAAAGGAAAAAAGAGTTTTTTTTTGTTGGTAAAAACAGCTTGTCAATCTCGGATTCACGGTACATTAAGCCGAAGAAGAAAATGATGTAAATAATTTTGGCGGATTTGACAGTTCGACTGGTGTAAGTAATTTGATTTGACAGCAACGGTAAATCGGCACGAGTTTATGGTCATTTCCATGCTGATAATCCCCGGGACTTTGCGCCGTTAAATGCGCAAGGATTTAATGTAGCATTGTTACTTGATTACTTGTTTCAATCCCAAACTAATTGTAATCCGAATTTAGGTTAATGTTTTGTGTGTTAAATATTGTTTATGTTTATACGTTATTTCCGGTTGAAATGGCTAAGTACTTACCTCGGTGAAAAGCCAAGATGTTACCAAAGCTAAACTACTGTACTGTCCATTGAATCGGTAATGGTATGCATAAAAAGAAAAGTGGTAGAGATAGAAAAATCTGAAACAGAAAAACACATTATTATTATAATAATTATAATATTTCACTTTATTAATTTCCATTTTATAATCCGTTGATGTTTAAACTTTTGTTTTTCTTTTAAATAATTTAAATTTTGATGGTACAAGAAGTTTTTAAATTATAAATTGTGTTATCGAGTAAAATATATTTTATGAATAAATATAATATACAAATTGTATCCAACCAACATTATTATTGCTGATATTATGTTTTGTAATCTAATCTACTGCTGATATCCGTTTCAGAACAACTTTCCAATAGATATAAAATCAAACCTTATTATATCAATATAATTATCAAGTTTGACCTGGTTGTTGAAAATTATTCCAATTTAAGTTTGCGGCTATTATTTATTATTGGTATTAAAAATTAAACTTTACGATTTAATTAAAGTATTTGTAGTACATTTTTAATCACAACTAGAATCAATGACTGCTGCATTATACTGAATAAATAAAATGAAGAGATTCCTTTTATCAGAAGTATTTAATTTTAGGAAGCTTTGCATTTAAAACTCAAGTTTTATTAAGAATTAATTTTAATATATAAAAAAAAACATTTTACCTGCAATATTAAATTAAACCTGAGTGCAAAATCATTTATGTCTGACGTAATATACGGTTATATCACTGATTTTTTTTCAAGTGCTAACAAGTTGTTGTGTAATTGTAAATTCGTTTTTTTATTGCCAGTTTATTTCAAAACGCCAATAAAAAAATAAATCTGTTCTTTAATGCGATATACGATCAATTATATGCTGATATTCAACATGGTAAGTATGTCGATATAAATCATCTGAAAAACGATGCCACTT
Source organism: Idris sp. 1 HC-2018 (assembly GCA_022817325.1). Classification (NCBI taxonomy): domain Eukaryota; kingdom Metazoa; phylum Arthropoda; class Insecta; order Hymenoptera; family Scelionidae; genus Idris; species Idris sp. 1 HC-2018. Next base: position 14,482 of record JABFPM010002543.1, on the reverse strand, counting down.
AAATTTTGTAAAATTAAATACAACATTTAATTAATAGTTTTATTTGTAACAATTACTTAACTAAACAATTACACAAATTCATTTAATGATTTTTAATCGACAAATTATTATCTTTATGTAAAAAAAAATTAAAAACTATAATTTGCAAAATATTGAATATGTTCTATTTCTATTTTTGTTTTCCTGGTATCTGTAAATACAACTAGTAAAATATTTGCAAAAAGTTGCAATTTTGTGTATATTCTATTTTCATGTTTATTTTTTCAGAATCGATTTTATTAAAATAAATCAAACATATTATTTGTAAATATAATTTTAAGGAATTAGATTAAATTTTGAGTCGCTTCTCAATTACGGTGTACCTTTTTTTGTCGTGAACATAAAACGACTAAAGGAAATGTAGCGTTACTTATTCTGAAGGCATTGTCACTAAAGCTTATGGAACGCGACCATCAACGACGATTCATGTACATCTTTTCGTATGTGCAGAATAGAAGAATGACAAGAAAGAAATGGCTGCATGAATCTGCGAAAAAATGCGAGACGAAGTGAATGTAAGATAGCGTGCAAGCGATATCGTGAATTTATTTCAATGGTGCAGATTTCCGGAGAATTCGCAATGCCGGACTTTATAATACCGTGTGGAAAGAGTATGCAACTTTTGCTCCAAATTTATTTAAACCTCCCTATTTTCAGAGAAATGTAGCTGAATATTTACCAAAATTAAATACACACAACTTCCTGATTCTCGAAGTTTTTTTAACAAAAAAAGACAAGCTTATACCTGTATTTTTGATCCTTTTCTTCTTTTCAACACGACAAAAAGAAAAAAAACTAGAAGACTGTCTTTTATCATGTTGAAATTGATTTATACAAATATTTCATTGTAGAAACAAGCTTTTTTTCGGCAACTTCAAAGAAAATTTTACTTTTCTTCAAAGCAAAAAAGAATCCTTTATGAATTGCAATTGTTGAATATATGATTTTGAAAGTGAAATATTTTTAGAAAAAAAAAACCATCTGCACTACAAAATTTTTCATAACATATTCACAAAATCTTGTGCACTAAAAATATTTCAAGCTGATTTTGCAAAGTCAGTTCTGACTTTTTTACCCTTTGAAATTAACCCAATTTCATCGGCAAATTTAATTTAAAGTTGAAACGATTAACTTGTTCTCTTATTTGTAAACGTCACAGTCACTTGTGGCGTAACTTAGGCGTGAAGAAATGATCTTTCATTCCCGTTCTCTTTCAAATTATTTCTTTTTTCTCTTCTTGTGCTCGAAAAAAATCCATTAATCAGGCAATACCATCTGCTGCCATACGTATGCGGCTTTAAGCAGTTCGAAAGAGCGACGGTCATTGTATCGTCGGCAGGTTTATCCGTGCTTTTAATTCGCCTGAATAGCGATATAAGGGCGGCGGTATATCCGCGGCCATAATAACGTCGGATAAAACTCGCGAACGATTGCTTATTCTGGAAGTGTTCTGGATTACGACTGGTCGTCGCGCGTCGACGAATGATACTTCATGCCCTTGCAGCAAGGAAATCCATTATCTTGAATGGAACGAGAGAGTGAGACAGAGTATAATAACTCGTGTTGCTTTTTCTCGAATATTTTCAAGAATTATTTGCTATAGTAACATATACACAATCGTAAAAGGCCAAACTTGGAGATTAAATTAATTGATGTGATGTATTTACGTAAAAAAAATATTTTATACAATTTGTATTAACTTTTATAATGTTAAAAATGTTGAAATTTCAACATTTTTTCCTGGTATACTCTAAAATATTGTAATCTGCCTTAATATTTAAATATATTTTCTGTAACATCTATGCACAGTTCTAGGGTAAATTGGTTTAAAAATTATGATTTTGTTGTAAACAATTTGAAATGTCAATACAACATAAAACTATGGCAAAAAGGTAAGTATTAAAAAAGAAGTAATTTTGTTGTTTTTGTTTTCATCTTTCAGCAATTTTTTATAAAAATTGCACGAAATTCTTAAAAACGAGTTAATATTATAATACTGTAATGATATTAAATGTAGGTGCTATTTAATGATTTTTATTTAACTTAATTTGACATGGTACAAACTGATTGACCCAAAATAATAAATAGGATATTAATTTTACTGATTTTAAAATGGAGTTACCTGTTTTTGCCTCTAAGTCGTAGAAATTCATTATTCTGCAAATTTTACTTAAAGACTGTTGATATTAACTAATTCACAGATTGTTGAATAAATATTTCAGTTACTTTATACAAATTATAAAATACTTTTTGTTGAAATAAATAAATGTCGGGTCTACTTTAATCCTGACAGATACCACTTAAAGTATCGTTTGTGGGTGTTTCAAGAAGGTTTTAATAAAATAATTCATTATAGCAAGTGTATCCAGAATATCGTGAAAATAGATGTCGTACATCTTAGCAAATCCAACCGTATCAACGATTAAGCTGCACTTCGACAAAGTCGGTGATATCGCTGTTTGTATTGATAGCAGAACAATAAAGAGAAATATGCAGAGCGATTAAAATCCCTCTTGAATGTACAGTGAGATTTAAACGAAAGTTTGCAAAATTTTTATCAAAAAAAAAAGGAAAAACAAATTTAATAAAATATATAACATTTCATGAAATCAAATTAAACTAATTGCTTTACGTAACAGTTCAATTTTTATAATTTGTTTGTTACTAATTCCCGTAACGAGCATTATTTCTGTTTGTTTGGATTATTTGCTTCAGTAGAGTTGATGCAAAGAAATAAAAATCAAAAATAATTTAAATGTATGAAAAAAAGAAGAACAGATAACTTATACAGTCATATTTCGACATAAAAGCACTCACTCAATCAAGCATTCGTCACACCAGATTTCCAAGCAAAGTCTCGCCCAAAGGGTTAAAAAGAGAAACATATGAGCAACCCCTCTGGGTGATAAAAAAGAATAACTGCTTTTGTTCTGAAAATCGTCAGATTTGTTAAAATAGCAGTCATATCAAATTAACGACAATGAAAAGCAATAAAACAAAATCAATTAATGTGCAAAACAATCTTCTTTTATTTTAAATTAAAATGTTTTCCGATCAAACAAATATCTAATCAAAATTATAGCAGCAAAACTATATTAAATTAATTTCAATTTTTTGTTGTAATGAATTGTCGGTCGTCCAATATTTATCCTGGCAATTTGCGACGTTGTTCGCGAAGTTTCATGCTGCTATTCTCGTGGATCTTGAGACTTCTTACGTTGGTAAAGTTGCTTATAAAAGTATTTATACGGCTCTTATCTGTACACGGTTACGTTTCGACCAATATTTCATTTTCCGCTAGTCCAAACCTCAAAATGGGACTCGCATCCCCGGGGACGTCAAGTAAGCATAACATGCTTCGCGGATATGTGACCACCATTCGTTTGCCGGAACACACACCAAAGGTCGCTTCCCCCTCGATCTCTTCACAGTTTCCTTTTCTTCGTGTATGATCAAATTTGATTTTAATGTAATCAAAATACAAGCTCTCAACTCAAAAAAGAAATCAATATACACTGATCAAAATTTTAGCAAGACAATTTGTACAAACAAACAAACAAACAAAAAAAAGAAAGGGAAACATTTGGATAGAAAAAAAAGAAAAAAATGTGAAGATTAATTAATAAAACTCGTTGATAACTCGGCAAATAATAAAAATCGTTAAACACGTGCAAGTATAAAGTACAAATTAAAAAGACAAAGGTAAAGTAATATGAAATAATAGTGAGAGAAAAAGAAACGCGACAAAAGAAGAAAAAAAAGTGCGAAGGAGATCTGTTTGCTCTTTGTTCCATTTGCTTTTTCTTTCATTCGTCTATCCATCCGCGTCTGTCCGTTAGGTACATACTTTGTGTGCCCCGCGGGATCCCGCCACCCCGTCGATCGAAGCTCAGATTGCTTTTATACCATAGATTGATTGACAATATACTTCAGTTAGGAGAAGTATATTGCGATATAATTATGAGGCTCATCGATACTTTTCACAAAAAAAAGCAGACAGAAAATCGCATCCCATATCAAATTATCTTTACCACTTGCTGTTATTTCAAACAATAAAGATTTGCAATAAATGAAGTAAAAAGTGTCAAATTAACAGGAAATTTTTGGTTCATTAATTATAAATGAGCCACTTGTTGCCACTAGTCATTAATACTAATGATAATTTTACAGTGTATATTTATGTGCCATTTGATATATATATGTATATTTTACAGTGCGATATGTATCTGTTATATTAGTTTTGATTTGGCGAAGGGTGCAAGTAAGAAAAAGTATACCCACGATATTTGACGACGTTGCTTTTATATTCGATCGTACATCAAATATCCGAGTTATAAATTTATGATTTCAAATTTTTTTCATTTTGTAAAGAAAAAAATATGTATTGGAATTTGAGCAATTCTGACAAACGATTAACTGATTTTGTTGTGCATTCAAAAATGCTTTACAAGTAAAATGTATAAAGTTCAACTAATTACTTAGTTTCGTTTTTCAGCCTAGAGTAAGTTATTATTTCGTATCATTATGTAGCTTATCGTATTGCATAGTTATAACATTATTATATCAATGCTGTCTAAGAAAATCGATAAGGTACTAATGCCTAACACGGTAGGAGAGCAATAAGGTTACACGACTGATCCATTATTTGCTACCACTAAAACGTTCCTCCTGCTTTTTTTTCATCGCCTCCAACTTGGGGGAATGTGAAATGCGATAATAGTGCGGACATTGTGTCTATCATTTATATATATCTTGTCCCCTTCATGTATATTTATTAAAATCTTCATGTTTGTAATGAATCAAATTATCATATTAGATTAATTGTTTCAAGTGATTTTGCTGGAAATTTTTTATTACAAAACGTGGAGGTTTGCTTGTTTGTGTAAAAAGGAACAATGAAATATAAACTTTAGTGACATTTTCGGACTTGAATTGTTTTCTTTTACACAGTTTTCGCATTTTGTTAAACTAATTTTCTCTGATCCTCTTTAACCTTCAGTTAATTTTGCGTGTAAGAGTGAAATTCTAAACATTCTGTTTAGAAATAAAAAGTTCAAATACTGTTGAAAATTGTGATAATAAATTTATTTTGAAGACAATTTATTCTACAACTCTCTAAGACTTTTGATGAATATTAATTTTAAATAAATTCTGAAACAAAATTTAAATAAATTATAAAAGGAAATTCGAGAAGGAAGTGTTATTTGTCACGATTATTTCTGCGGACAATTCAATTGAGTGTTTTTCCATTTATTTTTCCACTTGTATTGTTGTTGTATTACTTTCAATGTAAATTTTATATTCACAAGCATGACAAACAATTTGTTATTCATTTCTTTTTATTTCACAATATTTTTGTATTATTATTTCCTCGAGAAATATAATTTAATATGTTATGTGTGTGCATACACTACTAAGTTTGGAAAACACGTTTAAAATACTGTATCACTTGAAACTGAAATAGATTTGTCAAAAATGCAGATAATTACTAATCATTTTTTTCGAAAGCTTGAGATTTTTGTTTTCAAAATCATTAGTTAAAAGTGGATTTTTCCTTACACGCGCGGTAGAAATGACTTCTTATCTCACTGTTTACGGTGAGGAAAAGGAAAAGTAACATTAAAGTAACATAATTAGTACCCCTAATTATTTCAAATTGTTTCACTGAAAAACTGTGATAAAGAAGCCACTTCTCCCGCTCTTGTAAGAATAAATATATTTGACTCATAAAACGAAGTGGGCAATCATACGCAGCGACTCGCTTCGCTCGTTATATCACTCACGTAGAATCGCCCATTTCGTTAACTAATCGAGTAATATAATAATTTTGAGTGAGGAAAAATGCATTTTTTCAAGTGATAATTTCAAACTGCCATATCTCCTTTGAAAATAATTGAAATATCTTTCAATTTTTTTTATTTCGCAGAATTTCACAAGCTTTAAACATATTTTATAAAGCATAATCAGCAATTACTTAAAAAATGATGGCCGGAATTTAAACCTGCCTTTTTGTTTCTTTTTGAAGAATTTAATTTTGTTGGTAGATAATGTTTATATTTACCAATAAATGGAATTTTGCGAAAAACCAACTGAGATCTTATTTGTTTAAATTATTTATTGTCATTGAGCGTCGTTTCGATCAGCCTTGTGACCATTTTCAAGCTAAAATTATAAAAATTAATTCAAAATTTAACGAGAACTATACAATTGGGTAACGATAAATGTCATAACATAGAAAGGTGTATGCATAAATACCATGCCTTTTTGTTTACTCGAAAATTACTAATTCCATTGCAAGGGTAAGCTAGTAGTTTTATACTGTCAGATGACTGCCGAATGGAAATTGTTTGTAATGTATTGGTAAAAAATTTAAAAAATTCAAAATATTACCAATTTCAACCTAATTTGCTTCCAATAACATGGTTTCTTAAAATTACTGATTTTCGAGTAAACAAATAAGTATGTTTAAATACCAACCATTAATTGCTAATTATAAGCAATTGCTAATTATTCTCTATAAAATATTCCTATAGCTTGTAAAATTCTGCAAAATTTAACAAAAATAAAGAATTTTTTGATAATTTGGGAGGGGGGGGGGGGGGTTGGGGCAATTTGAAATTATCACTTATTTGAAAAACGCATATTTTCACATTTAGTATGTTACAACTCCTAAAATCAAGCAAAATCTATTTTTAACTAATGTTTTTGAAAGTTGAAATCTCAAGCTTTCAAATAATAATTATCAGTAATTATCTATATTAGTGACAAATCTATTTCAGTGATAAAAATTTTTAAACATGTGCAGAGTTTCCCAAACTTCCTGACGGTAGTGTATTTCTTTTCAATTACATTAATTATATCGCAATGTAATAATACCTCAATAGTATTATATTGTGATATACAATTTACTAATTGCTATTCACTTGATTGCAATTTATAAATTAATATGGAAAAAAATATTAGTAATTGCTTTGGCAAACATGTTAGAGTAGCTAAATGACATTTTTTGATGATAAATTAAAAAAATCATTCTTCAAGCAAAAAAATATTTAAAACTATTTTATAATTATTTAAAAATATACTACATTAAACATAACTATTATTTGTTCAGAATTTTAATTATTAATTCTGTAATGACAGTAAATAAAATATTTTATTAAGTAGGAAATATGAAGGTTGTCGTCTTGGCAGGCAGCAGAGCGTGAATTTAACGACTGGTCGACATGTTCTTTTCTCAGGAGGCACCGCAACTATTTTTTTGTTTGCCTTCTCGAACGAAACAAGATTTCAAAATGATACACGACGTTCGATTTGCTATACAGCACGCGATAATAATGAAAATCAATAGAAGACCTTATCAAGACGATGCTGAAAAACATGATTAAATTGCGTCTGCAACGGAAACTTCGTATTCATACTTGTTGTTTATAAGTGACGCAACATTTGATATCATATATCAAAAGTCAATTGAGAGATTGAAAAAAAAGAAAGAACTTTTTTTATCTTCAAAATAAATTAAGCAGTTAACTTTTTTGCGTTCAATATTTACAATCAAAATTTAGCTCCCACTTTTTTAATTAGATTTTTAATCCCAACTGTAAATTCCGTTTTACCGAGAGAATTCAACAATATATCTGATAGTTTGTAACCTGTATCGATTTGCCGGAGATAAGGATAATTTGTTTCACCGTTTGTGTGTTTAGTTTATCCATGTGGTATTCAAAACGCAGTTTTTTAAACCAATTGTTTGTTACGAAACAACCTTTATTTTCTAAACCAATGAACATTTATAAGTTACATAAAAGTTTGTACTTTTAATGCATTTTAATAAGTAGTTTTAATTATTATAAGACATATTAAGTAGTAAAGCTCAATATTTGATCAGACCTCAGTATTTTCGTTGAAATAAAGATTATTGTTACAGTACAGATTTTATTTTGATCTTCCACTTTCTGTTTAATTATTACTTCGCACTTGATCCTTTGGCAGAAAAAAACATAAGGTTTGTCACCTTTCGTGAGAGTCGTACTTTTATTCGGAACAACACGGTAAAAAGATATCCGTAAGTAAATGGAGTAATATAACAAAAAAAGAAAAAAATCGGTGCGCTTACAATTTTGTGTCGGCGAAGAAACCCGAAGCCATTCCGTTAATTAGACATTAACGCAACAAACAACAACAACCCCAAGACGTCCCCGTGAATTGCACAGCAACCTTTCGCCGATCTGCCCCGACGGCAAAAGCGAATGTTCAAGTTACAAATTAGCTTCCAGAGATCATCTGTTTTCAGCTTTAGGCAATAAGCGACTAGTATTGCTGAAACTGAAGAAAAAATAAAACTCGTCAATTTTGTTTCTTTCAATTCATTTTTCGCTTATCACTTTGTAATTTATATTTCTTTCTACACATTTTGCATCCTACATTTTCTTTGACTTTTTATTTGCAATTTGTATTTTCTACAAATTGTTTTTTACGTTTTCTTTAACTTTTCTTTGTTATTTACGTTGTCTTTTACTTAAGATCACCCACAAATACTAAAAAATTATATTGTCGATCGCATAACCTAGAAGACAATTTGTAACGATAACCGTGAAAATTAAATTATTTTTAATTTTACTATAATTCATGAAAATTTTAACTAACTGATATAATAACCGATTTACAGCAATTAACGATTAACCTAAAACGCTCTGCTTTCTCGAAAAAATTGGAAATTCAATTTACGCCAAGCGAAAAACGTTAACATTCTTCATTTTCGAAATTCGTCACAGCTCACTACCGCTTTTCCGTAAAACTCCGCCCACTTTGTGTCGAATGAAAATAAAAGTGTGTGCGTGCAAGCTTCTTTCACGTTCAAGTCAATGTAAGCGTGCGCACGCACACATTCTTATTTTCATTCGACACAAAGTGGGCGGAATTTGACTGAAATCGGTAGTGAGATGTGACGGAAATGAAAAATTTTAACATTTTTCGCATGGCACCGCCAACTAAGATAGGTACAGCGCTTCTCACGAATTGTGGGATTTAAATTGATGAATGATTTTCGGTTATAGTCTGCAGCGAATTAAGATAAAAAATCATACATCATAGTTTGTTATCCTCTTTTAGGCAAAGTTTGACTTGCTTTTAAAGTTACACAGTTTTCTCGGTGTATAATGAATAATATTTTGAATTTAATTCAGTAAGAATCACATTTATTCTAAATAAACATTCAAACAAAGTGATTCATTCACTTTTAATTTTTTCGTTTAAAACCGCGAACAGTCATATGTTTAGAAGGGAAATTTTACTGTTTGTTTCTTTATTCTCAGTACACAAATTTTAGCCATTTTTCTACATATTTCAATTCATTAATAGAAAACTTACGGCATTACGGAAACATTTTTTGTTAGCTTCGACCATTTGTTGAATGGTCTAGATTGGACTTAATAAATTTTATTAATTGAAAACTTGATGTTTAATTTTCATGAATCATAGTAAATTAAGAAATTATTTTTTATGTACTCGACAACAAAATTTTTTGGCATTTTTGGCTGATCCCTTTTACTTTTTTTCTTTGCAATTTGTATTTTACATTTTCGTCAACCTTTTTATTTGCAATTGATCAGGGGTTGATTGTTAATACAATTGTGCAAGAGCAACAAAAATTGTTGCTATAATCGAATTCTGCTTGCACGTCGGTCATTCAATCTGTGCTCTAAACGCGACCTTACTGCAATTAAAAATGAGCTACGCAGAAGCAACAAAAGTTCCGTTATAAAATCAATTGCTTTGACGGAGCGATACGCAAATAAAAGATCGATGATGAAGTATTTTATTTTATACTTATTGTTCACGTCTTTCTTTTCCTACCTGAAGCTATTAATTTTTGTTATGTTTTAGACTAATCTAATTATCATTTTTTTTAAACTAAGTTTAAATAGCTTTTTTAACATACGCAGTTTTAAATTTTATTATTTTTTTTTCTTTCTTTCTTTAATAATAATAACAACAATTTTAACATCATTTGTCAGTGAAAATGTAAATAAGTAAACTGTGTAACTGCAAATTATACGCAACACCACAAACTCAGTAATTTGGCACTTTTCGATTTTAGACCGCATATGAGATTATTATAACGCTAACGGTTAAACCTCATTAGTGTCAACATCTGTAAGCTCGAAATTTTATCGACAATTTTGAATGAAATAAACACTCAATTTTAATTATAAAAAAAAACGACAAAATAATGTTAACAGTGTTGATTTAAATTAAACAATTTATAATAATTATATTTTTTACATTAAATTTGCCTAAATTTAATGATATGTACCTTTTTTTTAAATTATATTTTCCTGCATTTAATGATGTGTGACTTTTTTTCTAAAATGATATTTTCTCAAATTTAATGATATGTGACGTTTTTTCATGGTAGGCAAATAAAAACTAGTGAAAAGTGATCTGCCAAATTATGTTGCTAATTGTCAGGTGAAAATTTATAGTTATTTTGTAAGTAAGAAAACATATTTTGGTCGATTTTCATTGTGAAATAAGATAACAAGAAATCTTCTCTGGTCGTCGAAATCAGGTACCATGGTAACGTCACTGAGAAGCTCGTAGTCGCAGAAAGCTAAAGGCATGAACGAGCGAATACGAATGTTACCAATTACGAGGAATCACGGCTGATCGGGTTGACGGCGTAAAATCATACGGCTTGTCGTGCCAATTTGCGAAATGCGAAAAGGAGCTTCCGATACTAATTAGAGAAAAGTGTATAAAAGATGTGAATTCAAGAAGTATACAAGAAATACACAAAATCAATCAAATGTTTGTGACTTGAAACGCCCTTTTTGTTATTCTAAAAACTTGTTTTTCCTCAAACATGTTCCTTATTACCACAAAATAATATTATATACATTTTTTTCATTATATTGTGTGCGTGTATTTTACTATTTATATGTTCAAATTTCATAAAAACTTTATTTTTACACTCTTAAATTGTACTACGAGAAATTTAATGAATTTAATAACTTTTTAAGACAAACATGATGAAATGTAATTAGAAGCAAAAAAAAAGTTTGAGATGAATTATAAACATTTTTTCAACTCTTTTTATAAGTTTCTAAAGTTTCTTAGTTAAAAAAGTGTGCTCTTGAATTCATCATAAATGTCAAAAAAGTTTCATCAAATTTAAAAGATGTAAAATACATTTTATTACATAAATTTACTTATCTTGTAATAAAACTTGATAATACACTCTGGAAAAAAAAGTATCAATCACTCTACATGTGGCCCTGAATTTGCGATGCAAAAATGGCTTGATTTGTAAAAAGACGAGGCATGGTTATAAATTAGAAGGCAAAATTATTTGGCGTTTTGAAAGTGGTGGCGCCAAAATTAAAGGTCACCGGAGTCTAGCAAGTTCTTATAATTGAGGCACCCTAGTGCGCTGGCCCACTGGGTGTGACGGTGTCCTGGCAACCAAGCAACCTCCGGCTCTTGCTACTTTCTCTGCGTTTATCCGCGTGGGAAAAGAAACTGATCAAGGTAGCGCGAAACAACAACGAAAAAAAAATCAGTCAGACGGATGGAGTGAGACACCGAAATTTCGCTCGAGACGACGGCCACGATCCCCCTGTAATTAACCCCAATTACGCCTGTTTTCTGTTATCTTTGTTTTATTTATTTGATTCTTCCTCCACTTTTTTTTCCATTTCCCCTTTTACTTGATTTCGCTGTCTTTTCCTTGACACCGCGACACGGTCTTGTTTTCGAGCACTATATTGTTGTGTGAATGCTGTTCATTATCCTTTTACTTGGATACTCGTTATTGCGTTCCACTCAATTATTTTGAAGAATGTACCGCTGAAGACACAGATTTCTTTTTTTCTTAAATTGAAATTCAATCAAAAACCAAATGATTTTTAGAAGAAAATTTTTTCTTTTTTGTTTTTACAAACAAATGTTTATTCTTGCGGAAATACATAGAGAGACCAAATTTGTAAACTTTACAAATTATATTGTATACTTTATGAATTTGTATTGCAAGTTGTTCACGAATGAATTCGTAAGTTTTTAACAAATTATTTTATAACCTTCTACGAAAAATTTTGCAAAGTTATTATTACTTACAAACTTTTATCAGCATTTATGTTATTTCTTAATAGAAATTAAGCTGATGAAGCCGGAAAATATCACTATATTCTTCAAAAATAGTTATTTGATAAATTTAATTGCATGATTGCATTTGTGATTTTGACATAAAATTTTGAAGAACAAAAGTGATAAACAATACATATTAAAATTAAAGTTACCTTTTAATTATTAATTTTTGGTTGACACAAAACTCGATTTAGACAAATTTCGCATGCAACAAATAAACAAACTCTAGCTTTTACAAATTATTCAATCTTAAAAGTTTACGAATTAATTTGTTGACAAATAATACGTACAAATCTGGTTTTTCAGTTTATGTTATTTAAGAAATTTTAACTGCATAAAATGTTTCGAAAGCAATGTTGCTAATGAATTTAGATATATTAATCCAATTATCGAAGTTTTCTTGTCAATAAGTATTCGTCCTAAGGACGTGATATTGGAATATGGAATGATATAATTAGTAATACTGATGAAGTAGTTGAGGCGAATCCATCTCAACGTAGTAGCATTTGATGACAAGCTCTCCTAGGAATCAAAATTATTAGCTCACTCGTATCTCAAGAAGATTCTTATCTCATCTAGTTTCTAAATCCAGATGGTATTAGATTAACCATCTATACGGTATTATATAAGAAACTATAATAGTTCATGCAACTATATAATTAATTAGACAAAAAAATTATAATTAATTTTGTATCACCAAATTAATTCGAATGTCCAAATAACAATATGGTTTTTAACAACAGTTTACTTCAATGTATAATTGATTTGCTAATTTAATCTAGTTTTATTTGCTTTTTTGACGCATCATAAAATGTACCTCTAAAATAAATAGTGCTCGTAGTCAGTTTGTCTTTAATTAAATTAATTTCAATGATTAACATACAATTTGTAAAACAAGACTTAATTAAAATTTCTTTACAAACATTACTCTGCTTTAGAAACAACGTATTTTGTATCATCATTATGAACAAAAAGAATTCCCAAAAACATTTCAAATTCTTAACATTAAGAAACAGAATATTTCATTATTTCACAAAAAATCTCGAGTTGCAGCAATTAAAAAAATTAAAAAATACTGTATATAAATATTTACAAGTTTTCTCAGAATATATATTAATACTTGTAAATTTTACAATAATAATGATAATAACCAAAATTAATCATTATAAAACCAAGCTGTTGCAAATTAATGTTTTTCAATTTTCAATAAAGATTTGACAGTGTTTTAATGAAGCCTTAATCTAATGTGACTTTTGAATATACACTACAATATGTATAAGCAAGCAATGCTAATGACTTGTATCTTCTAAACTGATAATAATACGCTGTAACAGAATACACCTTCCTGATTAATATTACAACACGAAGTGTCAAACATTGTATTATGTGATAAGTACAGCAACCAAAGAATCTTAATTATAAGTTTTCAAATTAATGGATTGAATATTACCATTTTATAATAATTTCACAAAATTACGAACAATGGCACATATTTTTTCTATTGATATTTTATATTTAATTTAATGTAAAAAAAAAAAAAAAATTCAATTACAACATGTTGAATAACGAAATTTTCATCAAGCAAGAACAAAAGGCGATTGATGCACAGTCATTGCCATTGAATTGTTAACATTTTTAGTGAGGGAAGCGAAAATGAATTTTTTATTATCAATAAATGAAATGTAATAAGAATTGTAATTCTCTTTAGACTTCTTTTTCATCCAATTATATTAAAATTTGTTAACTAATCATGAATCTAATATTTTTATTCGGAGGTTACAAAAAGAGCCGCGCTTTTGTTGGGCGACCGACCGCGAATAAATATAATCGCCATTGAACATTTGTTTGTGAAACAAATTAGTGAAGCGGCGTTACGCGTCTGCAATCATTAGTCCAGATCGCAGCCGCAATGTTCGAATTCTAACGCTAAACAGTGATGGATTTGCCGGTACAGAGAACAAACGTTTCAAGCGTTCACGCCCGGACGATTTCATTACTTGAATCAGGAAGGCCGCCGCGCACAGTGAAACGACACTCTATTAAATGGTATATCAGCAGGCGCCAGGCTAGTTGGGCATAGCCCCATTTGCGTCACTTTGAATCTATTTGCATAGTAATGGCGACGTCGCTTCTGTTTATAAATGCTACTTCACGATTCAAAAGCTACGAATTTTGATCTTTAATCCGATTTTCTGATACATCTTCGTACGTTAGCAGCATCACCAAAGTCCTGGTTATCACGAGATCACATCTTCCTGTGACTCACCTTTTTTTTTTTTTTTTTTTTTTTTTTTTAAAATAT
>JABFPM010002542.1:0-16425 GCA_022817325.1 Idris sp. 1 HC-2018 | reverse complement strand
TTGCAAATATTTAAAATAATAATAAGTACTATTGGTTTGCACTATAGGTTTCCTAGGCTCATTATATGATTTCACGTCTTTTTATTGTGAAGTTTAATCATTGTTATAGTTTATGTTATACTCATAAAATTACTTTGGGAATTTATTATTATATACGATACTGTTTAGGCTCGTTGTCTTTATCTTTTCAAGATAAATGATTTCACATCCTTTTTTTTTGTGAAGTTTTACTTGGTTTATTTTACTAGCTAGTGACTCAAGACTATCGATATAAAAAATACAATATAATACACATATTTTCAATGATGTAGCAAAGGAATGAGAACAAACTCATCATATTTATCGCACGGCAAACTTAATTTTATATCTTTGGTGTGAGGGAATTGTAACATTTTTCTTTTAACGGCTGATTTTTTGCAAATAAAAGGATCTCCTAAATTTTTTTGTTTTACAACACAGATTCCCAGATGTTTTGAATCACATGGCTGTTGAAAAAAGGACTCAGTAATCATGAATCTTTGACACGTTAATACGGTTTCGTTAGACAATTTTGTTATTTCTGTTACTTTTGCAATCGAGTTGTCAGTTAACATGAAGATATTATTTTTGAAAGTTACACTTAACATAAAATTATCGAAAAAGGCACAATTAGTTTTTGAGTGTTCATTGAGTTGAGTCTTTTCAGTCTGCAAAATGTCATCGCGGTATGGCATAAATGTATATTGATCGACTATCCTGTTGAAAAGCTGTTTTCAGTAAGCATGTGTCGTTGGGATTAATTTTGCGCTTGATATCTTGCATCGCATTTTCGAAAATGAAGGCATTAAATTGGTCTAGGGTACCGTGTTTTTTGACATCAGCAGGTAAATGTATTAAATTGTGCGGATTGTAGGTCAAATTATGGCTACCATAAAAGTTTGCATAATTTGTAACAAAAAAATTCAATAAATTTTCTGCAAAATCGTTTAGTTGTATACATAAATCAGCGTCACATAAAATTCTAATAGCAATGCTCAGTGAGAGAAAATGTAAGTAAGCATCTTCTGGAAGAAATTTTTGTATCAAAACTATTCCTGTATATAACAGAAATTGACGACCTTCGGTAGCTTTCCAAAATTTAATATCAAAAATACTTCGTGGTAATCTAGAGAATTCTTTAGGAATGCATTCTCTCATTTTGATAAGCATATTCGACAATTGTATGAGCACTTCAGGTTCTATCTGATTAACAGTTTTTTTGTTAACATGTAATTGGATTTTCTTTTATCACTCCAAGACACACGCAATGAAGATAATCAATCGGAAATTGTTCAACCATATCTATATCAATTTCTTCCATTATTGAGGTTCCTTTATGATGTTGAGGTTGTACTTTACTTCGAAAAGAATCGTCCGTTCTTAGTGTTGCTGATATACTTGGAAAGGTCATACGATAGTTTTCAGATTCACCTTCAACAATACATTTGGTGCATCCACATTTTCCGTTATGACCTATGACACACTTCACAAATGCTAAAGCAGGAGCATCGCAGCTGATTATGTTTATTTTCACTGATAACTTTCGTCCATCGATAAATAATCCACGCTTTTGAATCCCTTTATATTCACTTACAAAATATAATAAAAAAGAATTTGCTTTTTGTGGTTTTTTAGTCCCCCAGTAAATACCAACTGGAAATGGTTTACCTTGAACTGGAGAAATGACTGCAGCCATAATCATCCAGAAATTACTTTTTGAACTTCTAGTGAGAGGAAGTCCATCAACGTTAAAATTGATTTTTATCGTATTACAACTCGATGACATACGATTCAAAACTGCTTGGATACCGTACTTGAGTCCAAAATGAATGTATTTACCTTCATCCATTTGGATAATTCGAGCAGGTGTTTTCCTCGTTCCCATCAAAGTTCTTCCATCTTTAGGTAAATCTTTGTGACCATTGTTTCTCAATATATCCAGCAGACTGTTTAATGCTGTAAATGGAATATTATATTTAATTTTCCAATTACCTATTTTTTTCCTCAAACTGTCTTCATGAGATTCAGAAACAGCTTGTGTGGAAGATGAGTTTTGGTTTTCAAAGTATGAGAATTCTGTACTGCTATCTGCACTTGAATACTCATCGTCAGCAAAGTCATCTAAACGGTCCAAAAAATCATAAAAATTATTGAGGTCGTCTGATCCATCACTAGAACTGTCATCAAACAAATCATCCTCCTAGAAGAAATTAATTATTATTGTTTGATATGAAAAAACATAACTTTATTCACAATTGAATGATGTGTACAAGTATAAGTAATTGTTAAATTGATTGATTTCAAGACTTTAATAAAAACAAAATTATAAAGTCAATGTAAATACGACAATTTGTTTCTTAAAATGTTCTTAGTTTTAATAATTACAATAAGTCTGAAGTATTATAGCCAACATAATTGAATGCCCGGATTCTATAAGGGGACTTGCGCTGGAGATTTGGTTGATCATTTTTCCAGATCGTGGGATTTTTATAAAAATGACAAGTCGTCCAAATGGAATTATAAAAAATACTATCATGTTCAGCATGATTAGGTGCATCTTTTTTGTATTTAAAGTTTTTTTATTAGTGCAATAGTTTATGAAATAAAAATTAAAAACACGAGTTTTCGCTGTTGTCAAATTTAATTGTTATTTTCACTTCAACTCGCGATATCTCTGTTATTTATAAACGAATTTCCTTGAAAATTTAGGGCTAAGTAGATTTTGAGTTATAAAAAGTCAATAGCAAATTTTAAATAATTAAAAATATAAAATTATTTGTTTATAATTTTGTAAATACACAGATACGGTATTCGCGCGCTCGAACTTTCAAATAAAAAAAGTATCGAGGGAATTTTTGATTTGTGACAAGTGTTAGTGGCAAAGTTGTTCAGCTAGCTTTTAAAAAGTTTTCTGTGAAATCCGCAAATTAATTGGTCTATTTGTTAAAAAGATATAATAATTCTCATCCGCTGCGCGCGACGCCATAAAGCAAGTTCATGCACGTTATTGTAAACAAGTTTACGCTCGTTCGTACTGTTGTCTGATACTAACATTTTTTAATGAATATTAAGGGAATAGTTAAAAATATTCCTTTAGGGAATAGTTGAAAAAAACACACATAATATTCCTTTGAAGATCTTAATTTAATTCGCAATGATAATTAAAAAAATATTCTTAAAATTACAATATGAAATATGAAATTGGACAAACATATTTAGCCTGTAATAAATCTTAATAACGAAAATTAATGTCGACAATTGGTTATTACAAAAAAATGCGTAATCATTTTTGTGTGATAAGCATGGTTTCAAAAATTTCTTCGAAAAACGATCGGCCTTTTGGCAACAAATACCGAAATAATGATTTAACATCCTTATACTTTTCAGAACTGATTCCAACGGGTGGTGCTTGAGCTGCATTTTTCAACTCATCAAAACTAATATATTGACTGTCACAGACAGAATTTTCTGTTATTTTGAATTCAGATTTCTGTCCATCATACTTATCGAAAACTAAAGCTGTTCCATTTGGATAATAAATAATTTTAACTGCCTTGCTAATTTTCAAATTCTTTGGCGGTTGAACGCGGTTTTTGAGTACTGACTCAAAATCTTTTATAGGGCAGTCCTTTTCTCTGACAATTATAAAAGGAGGAGTTTTTGAAAATTTAACCATATGAATGTATTCGCTTTCAGTTTCAATACGTTCCATGATTTTTTTCTTTTTGCCATATAAACCGAAATTCCTATCACACTGGCAATATGAATGCCCACGAACAGGATAAACGTGATGTATTTCTATTTGGAAATGTTTAGAAATTAACGAAAGTAATATTAAAACATTATGATTTCGGTTTTGTCCACCGCAAGCATCTGAAAAAAGATAAATTTTCGAACAGTAAGATAATTTAAGTTCTTCTTCAATCACATAAAGGAGACAATTACAAACTGTGTTTCCACCTTTTTTCACACTGCCTTCTAAAAAAGGGAACATATAACTTCGATCGCAATTAAATACATGAACATTAAATAAATAAAGCCATAATAGTCTTTTGTAAAATTGGTCTGACACTGGTAGTTTTGGTAAAGGCAGATTTTGCGCGAAATCGAACTCTAAACACAAGGCATCTTTATCGGACAACATTTCCTTTTTTAGTTTACGATAAGCATCAATTTCTTCTTTGTGACTCTTAAATTCTGTAGAATTTGTATTAGATTCATTTTCGAAGCAAAAATTGCAAACATCAACGCGTGGAACAGCAAATGTAAATGGTACATGCTTATTAAAATATGTTGAATATGTCGACTCATCAATTGGGGGGTCGAAATTGCCAGTTATCGCAGTGTAAAATTGTAAAAAAAGTCTGTACAAAGTTGTCAGATTCAATTCTGGATTTTCGAACGTTTCCAAACGGATTGCTTCGCACCCGTAGTGTGATTTTTTGTGTGGAATCGATTCACAATACTCATGGATTAATGTTTTAACATCTTCGGTCAATTTTAATGCATGATTTTCATGCTTGCCTCTTTAGTCTGACAAGTTTTCCTTACTAACAATTTTCTTCTGAACTACGCTTAATTTTTTTTTGTCAATTTGCAGAACACTGCATATAAACTTCTTACAAACACTGACATTTTTTTCAGGCAAAGGAAATTGATAATTCCATTTTAAGAACTTGCTTTTCTTTCGGTTTGCAATCGCTGTTTGAGGCTCATGTCGTTTCATGATAGAACTAATCAAAGTATTTTGTGCTGTATAATTTTGTAGTTCATAAAATGTAACAAAAAATTGTTTTTGTTGCTCTGCATTGATGGTAGTAGCACACATTCCGGTACAACACACTGAAGTCTTTTCAAACTTTTTTGCCGGCACGGTTTTGCCTGAAACACCTACGTATTCTAGGCCCTATAATGGAATAAAATAAAAATAAATAAATAAAATGCATGCATAAAAAGAAACATAAACTTAACATATATAAAAATAATATGATACATAAAATAAAATATCTGTTATTTATTTTACACATATATTTTTATTTTATTATACATGTATGGTTTAATTTGATTAATTATTTAATTTATTGCATTGAATTTTATGTTTAAATTAATAATTTTATTGTTTAAAAACTTAAAATTGATGATTGTATACAGGAAGAACTGTTTATTACAAAATAAAAAGTTGTATAAATAACCATTTTTACAGACAATACGTTGATAATAACACAATTTTGTATGTAAAATAATTGGTCATTAACAAAATTTTATTAATTAAATTTTATATACAGTAGATAATAAATAACATTATAAATGTTTATTATAACTTACTTCACATTTAGCTTTTTTTGCAATGTTTTTTTTCCAATTCGCTTCATTTCTTATCCTTTTACGACCCAAATTATCACTACTTCTTTCTCCCATTGTTAAATAAAATGTTAAAAAAGATTTTAATAAAATAATAACAAATTAACCGTTTAATAATTATTGTGTTAATCACTTGATGCAATCCCTTGATATGCAATAAAAAATGTTAGTATCAGACAACAGTACGAACGAGCGTAGACTTGTTTACAATAACGTGCATGAACTTGCTTTATGGCGTCGCGCGCAGCGGATGAGAATTATTATATCTTTTTAACAAATAGACCAATTAATTTGCGGATTTCACAGAAAACTTTTCAAAAGCTAGCTGAACAACTTTGCCACTAACACTTGTCACAAATCGAAAATTCCCTCGATACTTTTTTTATTTGAAAGTTCGAGCGCGCGAATACCGTATCTGTGTATTTACAAAATTATAAACAAATAATCATTATATTTTTAATTATTTAAAATTTGCTATTGACTTTTTATAACTCAAAATCTACTTAGCCCTAAATTTTCAAGGAAATTCGTTTATAAATAACAGAGATATCGCGAGTTGAAGTGAAAATAACAATTAAATTTGACAACAGCGAAAACTCGTGTTTTTAATTTTTATTTCATAAACTATTGCACTAATAAAAAAACTTTAAATACAAAAAAGATGCACCTAATCATGCTGAACATGATAGTATTTTTTATAATTCCATTTGGACGACTTGTCATTTTTATAAAAATCCCACGATCTGGAAAAATGATCAACCAAATCTCCAGCGCAAGTCCCCTTATAGAATCCGGGCATTCAATTATTCTATTTTTACACATTTTTGGTATTTAATATTTTTGCAAAATATTTGCAAGACAATCTTTGCAAATTTGAATCAAGCGCGAAAAATAAAACTATTGAAAACTTGAACGGAGGTTGTAAATGCAAGGGTTACGGAAATAACTACACATGTATGCACTAACTTTATTTTAGTCATTCTATTAGTTAAGGTTGACTTTTCATTAACTTTTTACAAACATTTGTATTTTTTTCGGGTTTAAATTTCTAAAAATGGTTGTGATTGTAAATTATTTATTTCATAACAATTAAAAAGATTTATGAACAGTTACTATTGACTTTTATTGACTTTTAATTTAAATTTTAAGTTGATAATTTGATAAGAATTTATCATAATTTTTACCACTAGTTTTATCAACAGTTTGTTAATTTTCATTAATAATATATGAAAATGTGTGTATACTATGTATAAAATTTAATAATTCTGCTTTGTCTGAAATTCACTCAACTATTTAAAAATCATGAGATCATCCATTTTATGAGATTGTTTGTATTAGTTTTGTTAGTTCTATTACAAATGATTAGTCATCGATTAAATATGTTTGGGTAAAATTCAAATGGTAATCATACGAAATTCTAACTGGGCCTGAATTTATTCACGTTTCATAAAACTACTGGATTAAGGATCGGCGAAAGTGAAAATTATTTGACAGAGATAGAAAAACAAAAAAAGCGAAGAGCAAAAAGGATAACCTATAGACTACCATTTTTTTCTTCGCTATTTTGTCTCTTTCTAATTTTAGTTCCGCCGGCCCTTAAATCATACTTTTACTTTAACGAATTTCAAACCTTTTCATAAATTGTTAATTTTTTATAATGTTTCTTTTCGTAAGATGTAAAAAATCACATGTAAAAAAAAGACAACTATAACAAATTTGAATGACTGTTCTACGATATTACCAACAAAACTTACTTATAATCAATTTATTTTAAATAATTATGTTTAAATCTGTTCATTTCATTTATGAGAAATATATATTATTTGTGGCTAGCATCTCATAACTGCAATTTTATTTATTTTTGTTATTGATACTGTTCATTCACTGGTACATTTACCCTACTAATAAACATGATTATCATAATTCTTAGTAAAAATAAAAATGTAGTCAATTCTGTTTCGTGTAAAGAAAACTCATTGCTTGTTTGTTTTAAATGTTTCATATTTATTGAATTTAAAACTTATTAATTGAGATTATACTTTTACATTTCGCATTGGTTCCGATCAATATTTATTGAGCTTCAACCGTAATGCTTAGCTTTATACCACACTTGAATTGCGAAACCTAGTTTTTTCTTGAGTACGAAATGATCAGAAAATATCCAAACTGAGAAGTGTCGATGATAGCTGGTGCCTTTATCATCATACCATGTTTGAAACAAATGGATTAGTCATATTTATGTGATCGACATAAAAAATGGGTATTATTTTCAAGATGAATTTGCCATTCAAGATATAGTTATATATTTTTTACTTGGTACGGTGGGCTTCAATAAGAATTCTTATCAGATATACTTTATTATATTATTTAACATATTTGATTTACTAAAAAAAGATATTTCATGATTAAAAGGTTCGTCTGACGTAATATTGATATTTACTTCTAGAAATACATGCGCCATACAAAATATATATAGAAAATTGTATTTTTATACTAACATTTATAATAATGAAAAGAAAGTAATAAGAAAAGTCTTAACATTTTATTTTTAGTTATAGAACAGCTCTTATTCATCTTTAAAAAAAAACTTGAATGTATTCAATTACCGGAAGTCGATGCGTGATGTATTGTAAAGATAGAAAATTACTTTAATATCATAAAATTTGAGCTCATGTATATGCTATATAGCACACAAACATGTTATCTTTTTTAGATTATTAAAAAGTATTTTAGAAGTTATAAATTTGCCTAACAAAATAAGATATTTTCGTAAAATGCATGCTGTTTATTTATAATCTTGTTTCATTTAAAAGCACTCTTATCTATATCTATGCAGTTGAGTTTTAAAGTTTCATGGCTCGTCTCGTTTTAGTTTGATGACGTGCTCTGCCAGTCTGTTCTGCCTCTCTTTATGCGAGGTTAATGCATTTTTGAAGGTCGAAATATCATAAAAGAGGACGCGTAATAAACTCTGCTGATGACAGTATTGCTCTTCGACCTGCACATGCAAGGCACTAATATCAATAGCATCTTCGCGCGACATCATCGATCTGAGATTTTCGCTTTAAATATCATTCATGACAGAAAAAAAGACTGTAATAAAAGTCGATATTACGAGTTCGTTGACTGTTTACGAATACGATTTTCAGTTATACGTCATTTCAGCTTTCAAATAACTCGCGTGTTTGAGCTCGTGGAGTATTATTTTCGCGTTACTTAACAACAAGCAAGAAATGTGCGATTTGTTCAGAACGTGTTGCAAACTGCTTTCGTCAAGCCTATAAAAAACAGGAAATGAGAGATTTTTCCGCCATTCAGGCATCTTACCTCTCAAGCTTTATCCTTCTCAGTTCTATCGATCTGCTTGTGCTTGAGTTTTGCATTGTCAAGCCGCAGGCTGCATCTGTTCAATATTTCATCGCCGAAGAAAATTTACGACTTGCTCGACGAGTGGGACAACCTGTAGATAGCCGATCCACGTAAAACTGAATAACGCTTCGTCTATCCTTAGTAAGATAGAACTGCAGTGGACAGAGAAAGAGTGCCGTCATTGTTTCAACTCGATTTGTTTCTTTAACGAATGAAACTTATTGTTCGAGGAAAGATAAAGAGACCTGGCCTGCAATTCGAGTTGTATAAACCCATTTGCCAGAGAGATACCGGAAATTAATTCAACCTAAGTTAAAACTTATACTGACATTTAGATGAAGCTCTTTGAAAGCTCATCTGAATTAGTCTTTTCCAGCTAACTGTCATTTTCATTTTAGCCAATTTAAATACTAAAAATAAGGATGAAAAAAATTGCAATGAACTACCAATTCTAATAAACAATCAACTTAAATATAAAATATTCTTACGTCTACAAATGAAATCACCAAAAAGAGTGAAAAAAAGTGAGCAGAAATGTTAATTGATGGAATAGGAGAAGGAAGTGCCTCCATCATTATTTCGTTAATTAAACGAACTTTGCTATCTGCCGCAAGCAATTGCAATTAAATAGCTCCTTTGAGACACAACTTTGAACACCTTCGTTTCAACGTCCAAAGCTTTTCTCGATTGTTTAGATTATCTCGCAAATCTAATCTCAATTTGTCCAAATCATCTTTGCAAATCAATTTCACGAATCATTTTGTTATTTTAACAGCATGCGCGCTTTTTTTTTATCATAAATCACGTGTACCGAGTTAAGTAACTTTTCGAAAGTTGTCCAATAATCGCTTTTGCTGTACCAGCTTTTAAGCGATATGTCTTAGCTGCGCTGAATCAGCTAGCATGATTTAATCGATTTAACACATAATCGATAAACGTAACTTAGCCAACCAGGTAAACGGTTAGTGAGTTAAATCGACCTAGATGGTTCCGCCAACTAATCGGCCAATCAATACTTGGAATAATCATATTGCTACTTTTAGATTATGTAATAATTTTTATGGTCGCATGTTCAGCGATTGGAATAAATATTTTAGCTGAAACACTCTGAGCTAAAGTAGAATATGTTAATGTTTGCATGAATGAGCATTTAAAGAAAGATGCGGTGGAGCAGCGTACTGTTGATAAACGTGAGATGGGACCTCTTGAGTAATAGGGTCATTTGCGTATGTTGATGGTAGGAGCACCCTTGCCGACACCCCCGATGATATCTGCGGACGTCACCTGTGACGAGCGTATACGTAATGCTTGGATTGCACATGCAGCTTGGCAAAACTCGTTATCGCTTGAAAGTACAGAGAACAAGACGCGCGCTCGAAAGTAGATACTTTGTAAAAGAGACGGAGGACGTTTGTTACTTTCAGCTTTATGGCTCCCGGCTATTCAGATCGCATAAGTTAGATATACAAAATGTCACGCAACAATGGTCTCGTTTCAAGATTTGTTTGGACGGATCAGCATAATGAAACTGTTTCTTATTCGTCAACTCATCAGTAATGGGTCACAATGAATTCTGCCACAATAAAGATAAAGGACGCGATTTGTCGAGAGAAAACGCTCCAAAATTAAGATAAAGCTGAGTGAGTAACGCGTCAACAGCTGTATCTAGATTTATCGTTGCTACTAAGGTATATCAAGCTCTACAAAAAAAAAGTTGCTCATTTATCATATTTTGTGGGTTAACTAAAATAAGCAGTGAGCTAAATTTGAGAAATTAAGTGTTCGAAGCAAATTGAGTTTAGTTAGTAAATAATACTATTGTCGTTAGTTTACTTGCCCTACCTTTTACTCAACTCAACAGTATCTTGCGGTAAAACAACACCAGTTTTTGTAATTTACTCAAAGCTTGGTAATATTTTCTATTATTTCTATTATATTCAAATGAAATGGGCTCTAATAAAAGTTTGGACGGAACAACCATCAATGCTAAAGACTTTTCTCGATTTTCCATTGGCATTCTGTCTGGACAAATATTCCGGCAGCATATACATATAAATGCGCAAGTACAAGCAACCGTCAAGTTTGAAGTGTATACCAAGTACGTCAAGTTCAAGTTAAAATTGAGTTGTCATCCACTTGTCCAAGTTACAGTGCCTTTATGAAGCACCAGAGACTTTAATATAAAAACTGTTATAAACTGAATGACTGTTTGCTGAAGAATCAGTGAGAATTAAAAAATGAGAAAGGAAACGAAAAATGCAAACTTTAGTACAAAGAATTTGACTAGGTTGAGAACAATATTTTTTTTGTTTAACAATGAGAACCTCATCTCTCATGAATCAATTTTGCTGTAACGCTGTCGTGATTTCAGTTTTTTCCCCCGTATAAACGAGGGTAGCAGGCGAGTTTTCATTGCCAATATCCAACAGTAAATTTTGTGGGCATTTTTTTATTCGTACAGTGAATGCATGTAGTGAATCATTGGATTAGATTCCTTTACATGGAAACCAACTGGTTATATGGGATACACGAGAAACACATGACGCCTCTATCGCAGTAATACGTGGTTTCGTAATCCTATGTCACAAGCACTGAATCTCAAAATAGGCTTTGGTAATGCGCAAATTGGATCAATTCGATTACCCGTAAAACGGAAAATCTACTTTCAACAAGTTATTATTACTAATAGTTTTGACTTGACAATTAAATGATTATAGAGCAATCTATTATCGAGAATTGTTAATACATTCAATCACATTATTGTAGTCATAGTAATATGTGATATGCCATCATGTACAAATATTAATTAAATTTTAATCTAGATGCATTATCTAGTTATTCAAATCATGTATTCATTGTTAACGTTTAATGAAATTGCCTTTAACAGTTATTAAATGATCTTCATAAATCAAAGAATATATTAAAAAATTTAAATTGAAAAAAATAATATTAAAAAGTAGTATTTTTATCTGGACTAAATTATAAACATTATAAATATATTTTATCAAATGAAGAGTGACAATCAAAATTTAAAATAAAAACGAAATTGTCTTTTTTTAATCATTAATTTTTTCAATAATAGAAAATTAATTGAAAAAAACAAAAAAAAAAAACAAACAAACAAACAGCGTTAAATCATATTATTTCAAAATGTAAAATTAAAAATTTAAATTTTAAATTTATCGTGATAAAATATTCTAAAACGAAAGACGATATGGTTTTACTACATTAAAACTGACTTTGTAAAATGATATAGTTGCTCTATGCTACTTAATCAGATAATGTGATCTATATTTGTTTCAGAGGGTCGAATGATAGAGCTTCATTCCCCTGACGGTGTACACGAGTGTTGCTTGAGAGCTGTCGATAGTGTCGAAGCAAACGTCTGGTTCAATGCTTTGCATTCGGCGCTCGCAGCACTTACCCTTAAGGCTCTAAGACTGGCCTCAGCACTTCCAGACCCTCCGCAACTTCAACACATCGGTTGGCTTGCCAGAAGACACTGCCTTCAGGTAAGAAACCAATATTCTCAAATCCCTTGATGACCTAGCAAGATTATAAGTATTAAATGAAAAGTAGATCAAGCTTCATCAAGATTACTCAACTTTAATTCTAAACATTCAATGTATTTCCAAACACTTAAATAAATTTAGTAAATTACAATTTTGTCATGCAAAAATATTCAATTGAAAAATCTTAGAACAACTTGAGTCCATTTTTGATCGAAATTCAAATGAATTCAGATAAGAAGATGTCATTTTTCTTTTTTGTTAATTTAGAAATATTGTTTTTGTTATAATTTGTTTTCACAAGAAAAGTGGATTTTGCATAACTTCAGAAGCATTTGTTGCTCGCTCATTTGGTATTTCTCTCGAAGAAAATATATTACTGTATCTTTTTTTGGGAGTATTAAATTAAATTTTGAGCTTATTTCATTAGGTTTTAATCAAATTATAAATAAGCACTTTTTAAAAAAGCACCTAAACTGGCAATTTTTAACATCTTGGTGCACTTTTAAAGTCTATTATACTTGACTAACCGTTTAAAAGGGATGTTTTTTCATTGGAACCTTATAATTTAGAAAATAACCGAGCAGACAACATTTTTCAATAAACTTATAAACTATATGTATGTCTGATGATGTTTAAGATATACTTGTTACAATGAAAAAAAAAATGAAAAAGTATAAAGAAATAAAAGATTTATCAATAATATTAAGGCTACTTAAATTAGTACGATTGATTTCATAATTTACAACACATACTCATTTCATAATATTTATTTTCCATAAAATTTGAAAACTTTGATGAAAAAAAAACTAGTCTCAATTAAAATTTTTGCAAAATATCCTATAACTGATAGATTTTGTAGCCATACACTATTATAAGCTGCTTAAATGAAATCTTGCTGCGGATACATCGCAAACAAATATCTTCAGATTCTAGGCTGCTTATATTCATAAGAGAAATTTTTCTTATACCAGAAATTGACTGCTGATCAAATTGTATCAGAGAAAAATGTATGAAATTCAGAAAATACCTTTTATAAAGTTTCAATTTTATTTTGAAATGTACAAAAATCAATTTCAAGCAGAAATTGTATTATTTTATAAGCTTCTTTGGTTCTTATATATACATTTTTTCTTAATATTATAGGTATGATTCAAATATTTTTTGCACGACGTTCAAACATTCACGTACTACGATTATCAAGCGAATGAAATTATATGAATCTATGTTTGATGGTTATAAGTTCATCGCTGTGAATCAGAATCGTCGAAATGTAACTGTCTACTATGAAATTGCTATTATGCAAATATAATGGAGTGTGACTGAATATACGAGAATTTCAGAATATACTACTACCGGAACCACTTAGAAACTTTGTAACATATTATTATTAGCTGCTATTTTCAATAAAGATTCATCAATGCACAAACGTAGATAAAGAATTAATTTTTCAGTATAATTTGGGCAAGTTTAATGACTTATTCTACTTTATTTAAAGTGTGATTACTCAAATATATAAAAAGAAATATTATCAATAATACAAAAAATTAAGAAAAAAATTATCATATATTCAATAAGAGAAGCTTGTAAATTAAAATATTATTTCATTTTTTGTGACACGTTGAAATTTACTAGAATATTGATAATTAAATTTGTGATGAACGAAACAAGTATTTGATGTAGCCAGTATGACATGTTGCTTACGCTGGTATTAGCTAATTATGACAGGGATTCTTGTTCAAATAGCGAGCCGCGCATCAAGCTAACCTAGCCACT
This sequence comes from Idris sp. 1 HC-2018, assembly GCA_022817325.1. Classification (NCBI taxonomy): domain Eukaryota; kingdom Metazoa; phylum Arthropoda; class Insecta; order Hymenoptera; family Scelionidae; genus Idris; species Idris sp. 1 HC-2018. The sequence continues at coordinate 2,392 of JABFPM010002542.1, read as the reverse complement.
AGGGTATTTAAACAGCCTGTAGGTCGGTTCCCGAGAATCTGACAGAAGGTAGGGTCGGCAATCAGGTGCTAGCTAATGCCAATCAATTATGTGCCTGCAGCGTCGTTTCCTCCTCTCCAAACGATATTGAAATCCTTTATTAATACGACCATGCCGTACGAGCTCGTTATGTTATAATTATCGATTTTGACAATACACAGGTTATATACGAAGTCAAACTTTTTAATTGACAGTCTCTAATAATTAAATTATCTATCACTTAGTTAATGAAATGATATGAACATTTCAACCGAGTTCCCAATGTTGCTTTAAGATAATACTAAAATTTGAATAACCTTGCTGACCATTCAATTGTTTAAAACATACAAAGATTTTTCTGTACGTTTTCAGATAAAATAGAGTTTATTAATAATATAAATCTAATATGATTAATCTTGTTGATTCATCGAATTAGACTAATCATTAATTCAAAAATCTACTAATGGATAAGTGCTTAATCTATGGTATTGATACCGCATCAATCGTTATCTATTTGGTTATTAATACATTTCAGGTCAGTTGACTACTACTTACAATATAAACTAGATAATCATTCGGAAATTAAAACAAAATATTAGTTTTAATTGAAAGATTTCATTCTAATAAAACATTAACTCTAAAAACTATGTTAGAATATCTAAATAATACAATAATTTTGAAAGCATTTTATCTCATATTGAAAATGGATCTACAAATAAGAAGTAGAGCACTATAAATTTGAAACCAAATTGAAAAATGCAGGATGACTCCTGCAGTTCTTAAAGTTGAAACATTTTGATAGTTCGCCAAACAAAGGATTAATACAACTGACTCCAGCATAAGCCACAGCAAGTTTACATACACATTCCTTTTCGACATAACTGGGCCTTGCATCTGACAGCTTGGAAGTGTTTGGATCGAAACTACAACTGTCGAAAGCTGTCTGCAGTAAATTGGAAGTATAGATTGGTGCAACTTTATATGTTGTCCAATATCCTCTTAATGTTGAGTCAAAGAAAATTAGCACACCTCTATTATTCATAAATCTTCGATGGTTGACAAAAATTGTTGACAAAACAAAAGTGAGTTTTAAATGCAGCCGTGAACCAATTATTAAAAATATATAATCCACGTGCAAATTCATTAAATGAATGCAGTTAATTACATTGAATGAATGCGCTTACGTGCATTACATTCAGCATACGAAAAACATTTCACTTGGCAACACTAATTTTGGTAATTATTATTATATTGAATTCATTGCGCTGTATTTTACAGCAAAGTCAAATCTCATTAAAATCTATTACAGTTAAGTGGGCGTGTCAGAAAGTTGACGCGAATACAATCTACATGGCAACTTAACATTCTCGACTTACAACCCTTGGTTATATTTATTCGTCAAGAGTTTCGTCTACTTTTCGCTGATTCGTCGACGGAAATGTTCAAACGCAAACGCAAAACGTGCCTCTGGCGCTGAAGCATTATGTTGACACGGATTCACGAAGCAAAGCTGCACGAAATTTCCAAGTCTTTGCTGTTTGCCTCCGCACTTTTGCCCCGGCTATGTCGACTCTTTTTGTAATTTTCCAGTAATACCACTTCTAAATTTTGCCTCCCTGCTTTAACCAGCACACTTGGAAAACTACATAACGCAAGCTCAATAAAATTTATTGAACTTCACTATTTGTATCACTATCTGCAGCAAAGATTTATAAAGAAACCCGTTTACTTAGCTTTTGTCAGCCCTTAGTCTTTTTTATCAGAAGCACGTTTTGCAAGTTAATAAACGTGAAATCCTTGCGCGGACTAAAACTTATACACTCAAGTCATCATGTTTTTAATGAAATACACTTTAACTTAATATTTTGGCCAGTACTGTGCTCTAAATGTTCAACAAACAAAATTTGCGATTACTGTGATTTTGAAATTATTATATTCATAATAACAATTATATATTTACAAAGAATATATTTTGTTTTTCTATGTTAAGTTAGATGGAACTCTTAATATTAGATTATTATATTAAATCTTGTACGTTTGAAGTGAAATTAATTATGGTATAATTAAACAACATAATTTAACTTTGCTTTCCAGTAAACGATAAAATGTTAATCATCAAATTAGAGTTATGAAACTGAAATAAAATTCTGAAGAGCGGAAAATAATTGATGTAATAATTTTCATTAATTTGTTCAATTGGTTCTTAAGATTAATTATGTTCTGGTGATTGAATTTTAGAATGGAATTTAAATTTCAAGTTCTGATTTGTGTAAATCTCATTAGAAAAAATATCTTTTTTTTTTCTTTTAAACAGGAATCAAATATTTTTCCGAGTGTTTCCTCAGTTTTACAGTTAATTAATCTGAAAAACTAA
>JABFPM010002541.1:0-10948 GCA_022817325.1 Idris sp. 1 HC-2018 | reverse complement strand
CAAAAAAAAAAAAAAAACCATGTGAGACCATTGAAAAAAAATAAATTTATAAAAAACATCAAAATTATAAAGTAAACAAAAATACAAAAAAAAATTTTCCTCACTCAAAAATACCGTACTTCACACTGAAAAAACGATGGCTGCCCTGCGAGCTGCCAACATACAACTCGTTTTTTCCTCGTTGAGTAATATACTATAAATTTGATAAAAATACCAATTTACTCAGTTAAATTTTTTAGAGAAATTTCAATTTCACTATTGCTCCATGTGAGTGGTTACATGTTTTGATAATGACGTAATAATACACCATAATACATTTTGCATATTCAAAGTCAGCGATTCAAACGTACTTTATTTACCAAAATACGTTTTGAATTCTCATTAACAACAATTTATGTTAGTATAAGAATATAAAAATGCTACCTAAATGTTGTTAAAACGCTGAAGATACTGTTTTAGTAGATATTTGGAGAATCACCGATATAGTATATGAGCAATTCTACAGAAAATTTGATTTTATCCGTAAAAAAATAAAAAAATTTCTGGCTAAAGGCACATCTTTGGGACCATTTTTTTCTTGTTTTTGATGTCTGAAATAGACAAAAAATAAAAGTAATTTTTGAAATTTTAACGGTGAAATCTACAAGTATGCTATTCGAAGCAATTTTACATAAAATTACATAATAAAAGTAGAAAATATCAAAGACTTAAAACTTGAAGTACACCTTTATAACTATTTTCTCATTTTTCCATAACTTAAGAAAAGGGTAGGGTAGAACAGAAGTACACTGCCCGTGGTAAGTTTTGGGCCATTTGTTTGGAGATCACTGATGAACATTTATATAAACATTTTTGGCAAATATGAATAGAATCGCACAAAAATTGAACAGCTTACAGTTCGATAGATTATCTTCGAGAAAATAACACGTAAAAAATAATATTTTCAACCCCCAAATACAGCTATTTTTTTAAAAAAAAGGATTGAGTTTAATTTCACCGCAAATTGGGAATTCAATTGACGCGTACAAACTAAAAACAAATTCGAAAAATATAGAAATTTATCTTTTATTTAAAAAAAATTTAAATATCTTAATTTTTACGAAAATTTTGATATTTTGAAAGTTTTTTGTTTTTTAGCTTATTATCGATAAAATTGTGCGACATAGCCATACAACTTGATTTTTTTTATTCAAAAATTCTTTAGTAACTAAATTATCATACAAATTATTCGTTATTTGAAGAATCAAAATTTTTTTAACAATTTTATATGCACAATATTAAAAATAATTAGTTAACATAACTACTTTTTTTTAAACAAACTAACTTTCATTACATGAAAATCATAAGAAAATAATTTTTTTCTTTAGTATTATACTTACATTTAATAATTTCTAAATAAATTAACGAATTTGGAAACAATCATAATATAATGTTTGCAACATTTTAAATTTTCTTTCCATCGAAAAATTCGTCTTTGGCGTTTAATACGGCTTTGAATAATTTTATAAGTTTATCAACTTGTCAAGAAAATTCAGCAGAAACATTACTCCACTCCTCCTGAAGAATTTCTCATATGAGATTTATATAAATGAGTTTCTGATGTTGGACACTTTTTTCGAATCTGCCGATCCATTTGCTCCCATAATAACTCTATAGGATTTAGGTCAGGAGATTGTGGAGGCCAAGTTATAATTTTTATGTCCCCTAGACCTTGTTTTCTCTTGAGATAATCTTGACAGAAATTTGATGTATGCTTAGGATCGTTATCCTGTTGCAGTTCAAATCCACGGCCGATTAATTTCTTAGTTGACGGAATTGCGTGTCGTAATAGAATATTGTGATAACCTTTTTTAACAAGTATTCCTTTTACGCGAAAAAGTGAAACAACTTGGTTAGAAGCAAAGCAGCTTTATACTAATACAGAACCGCCCCCATGTTTCACAGTTGACTGGATGTACTGTGAGTGAAAATTTTCATTAGCTTTTCAGCTTACGAGTGTGCGACGTTTTGATCCAAACACAACATATTTAGATTCGTCAGTCCATAAGACTTTTTGCCAATCATCTTCAGTGTAGTTTTTGTGCTGTTTGGCCCACTTTAATCTTTTCACACGAATAACTGGTCTTAGTAAAGGTTTTCGAACAGCTATCCTACCGTTCAATCCAGCCTCTTTTAAACGGTCTCGAACTGTTTTTACTGAAATATTTGTACCATGTGCAGTGTTAAAAATTGATGTTATTTCTTGTGTTGTCAATTTTCTATCTCTTTTGCAAGAAAGAACTATGGACTTATCTTGAGCTTTAGTTGTTACGCGTGGACGTCCGTTTTGAAGTCTGTCTTCAAGTGAACCTGTAGCTTTATATTTGTTTTGAACATTATTTACAGTTGACTTTGGAATGCCCAATATTTTTCCTATATATCTACTCGAAAGACCTTCACCAGAAAGAGCAATAATTTTAGTGTGAATAGATATTTTCTATTCGCTTTTGCACTTTGCATTATGGCACATCATAAAAACTAAACTAACAAATGAAACACAAGAATATTAATTTGCATAAAATCATATGCACATTTCTAATACAGGGTGATTTTTATAAGATGTCGGAGTCGAGAACATAGCAAAAATGGTGCAAATAAACTTTCAATGTATTTAGGAACAGATGAAAATTGTCAAAATGAATTTGGTTAGAATGCAATTTGTTAACAAACTACAAATGTCAAAATGTATAAATTCGATTATTTTTTTGCTAGTTTAGACATACTTTGACAGTATAAACTGAATAAAAATTTGTGAATAAATTAAACTCAATGAAAATGTTTTTGAAAAAAAAGAAATTAGCAAGAATAACAAAAATAAAATGTAAATAATAATAAAAAAAAGGTTTTGAACAAAATCTTATTTTCACAAAAATTTAATAATTTTATTACAACATTACAAAAGATTAAATATTTTATGCATTGTGATTTAATAAATACTGAGAAGTTATTTAATTTTGTTTTAAAAAACTGCTTATTAAACTAATTTGAAATAAATTTACATTTACAGTGTGCCAATTTATAAAAGAAAAATTATGCATGATAAATTTAGTGCATTTTTTGCTAGCATCCAATTGAATATGCAATATTCTAAAATAAAATAGTATTTAACTTACTCAAATTTATGCAATTAAAAATTTAATTTTTGTCTTCTTATTATCTCATACATTCTTTACTTAAATTTTTTTAACATTTAAAAAAATAACTGTATTACACAAATTCCAGTGTTCCAAAATTTGTCATATAATTAAATTAAGTAAATATGATAGGTAATATTTTATTGTTATTGAACTTTTCTCAATTTACAAAGAGTAATTTGTAATTCATAGTTGTTTCTTTAATAATTGAAATAAAAAATGATTTTTTAATTATACTAGATTTTTATTATTGACAATTTAATAAACACTTAGAAAGTTCAATTTAATTAATTCAATAACTGGTTGAAATGATAAAAGTACATTTTTGAATAAGATGGTGAAAGCCATGCACTACTAATTGACAAAAAAAATTTATTATTTAGAACTTCATTTTTAAATTGCTACTGATATTTTACGGAGATCATTAATAGTGATTATAAAAAGAACATTATCATCTAAATGCTAGCTAAAAGTTAATTTTTTTATTTTTTATTTATTATTTTATTTATTATTGTATATTATTAAAGTTAATATAATTTTCTATTTATGATATTTGTTTGATTAGTGTAGAATAAAAGTATTTTTGAGAAAATAGTGCAATGCAGTTTTCCAAAAGAATTCATAATTTTCGGTAATATTTGTTAAATTACAGTAATACTCAGTCCTTTTTTCAAAATAATTTATCGAAATTCTCTCAATTCCGAAATCGTAATCGGTTTTTTATTCTCATTTAACGATTATGTGCAAAACTCATGTGAATTCATTAAACTAATACATTTTGACATGTGTGGTTTGTTTACAAATTGCATTATAACCAAAATCATGTAGACAATTTTCATGTGTTCAACTTGCAAATTTTCAACTTGCACCATTTTTACTATGCTCTCAACTTCGACACCTTATAAAAATCACCCTGTATGTATTAATAATAATGCTGTGAGTAAGATTTTTTATACGTAAGTTCTCGTGCATTTCATATAAAAATAAATTATTTCCAAGTGCAGATTTGTATTAAGTATTTATATATAAAAAAGCTAAAACTATTATTAAATTTGCATTTATGATGAAAAAATTTTAAAATAATATAATAATTAATCATTTAAAGGCAAAAACAAATTTAATCCCGTTAAAGAAGAAGGATCATTATAAATATTTTTTTGTTTCACTTATATCTGAAGGGAAACTGAAAATTGAAGAATGTTAATTGAAAAAAAAGTTAAACATGATAAGCATTCTTCAAAGCTGAGAGAATTTATTTATTTCCACATGGTGAATTTGTACATTTATAGAAATTTCTAAAATTTTGGGGAAATACATTCTTTTTAGCAACTCTTATGCTACTGGTTAATAAGATTCCAAGATTAGTAGAAGCCATTTGCAAATACTGTTTACAAATGAATCTTACTCTTCACTCCCCCTCTTTTGTAACGTTTCGTTAATGTATTTGAATTACTTTTGTCACATTTTCTCACTCCTCCCCCCCTTTTTTTCCTCTCCTCGTAAAGTAAGCGTGTACGGGCTCTAAGAAATATATTATATACGTGCTGTGCAAAACTAGTGATCAAAAGCTAGTTTGGTCAGACAGTCATGAATAACAACTTTATTTTCTTATAAGCTGTTCTTAGAAAAATTGTTATATTTATGAATGAAATAATTTCATCATCTTTCTTTCGGTTAAAGGAACCTGCTTCTAATTAATCAAGCAAAATACTTTTTAAATATGTTTCAAGCTGATAATTTATTTATAAAAGAAACGCTACTTATAAAATCATTTAGTCTATAATATTCAATAATTCAAACTTGATAGCTTAATATATTTGTGATTTCACGCGTAACACGCAGCCAAAATGATTGCGCACGAGGCGAATCTTCCACCTGTTGCATAACTGATATCCCGATCCGCCATGTCGAGGAATGAACCAATAGTAACAATGTGTCAGAAACATTCAGTAGTGGGATTCAAAAAGCGTGTCTGGTTGGTTCACTGAAGTTACTGGCAACTCTCCCTTAACATTTTATCTGAACCCTGTGCTAGGGGTTACCGCGATTCTCGTTTCACCCTCATAATGTTTCGTGAAGTCTCTCGGATGTCACTTGTAGTGAATCGTATTTATCAAGTGTTGAAAAACATGTGTTAATTGTGAACTATAAACGTTTTTCACGCTTGTTTAACTGTTTGACAAAGCAAAGACTGAGTTTTTACAATTGAAATTCAGTTCAAGCAATTTTCATTAACATATTTGAGAAAAACATTTTTTTGTTAGAGGACATAGTTGCAATATTGTCGATAATATTTCAAGTTGAAACATTATTTATATTATTATAGTGGAATTAGTAAAGTGTACTGAAAACTTTGTGTTCACAAAATGCTTATATTGTGTTTCAATTGAAGTTAAAACTGATATTTTTGGTGTTGTGGCTTGATTTTCACTTTGAAGAACTTTGATTGTGTAAGTTATTTTTTTAATGAAGTAACACATTACACCTTTTTCAATTAATAGGGTAAATTATAAAACTTGAAATAGATTTAAATTAAGTTTTTATTTACTTGATGAAGAAAAGTAATTTTTGAGTATAAACTATATTTATTCTAAAAAAAATGGCATACAAATTTGAATACTAATTTTTGGATTGCATTTTAACTATTAATGAAAAATTATTTACATGCGTTTTTAAATAAAGTAATTTTTCTAAACAAAACGTGTATTTCATGAAAATGAAAAAGAGTAATTAACTCTTTATTATTTTAATTTCCTAAAATTAGTATTTTTTTTTCAACATAAAAATAAATATTTACCAATAAATTAATTACAATATATAACTTGAAGTAATTTTATATATAATACATTGCTCAATCTCTCATTATTAGAAAACTTCAATTGCTCAAAGAAACATGCTGAGCCTTTGAGATAACTTCTGTTAATAGAAAAAAAATTCTCATAGTTTAAAAATTTTCTTAGCTGAATTCACCTTTTCAAAATATTACATTTAAAATAAATAAAATCAAATTAATAATTAAAACTTCAAAATGCTTTCTCTTGATATTCATACTTTTTGTATATAATCTTAGTTATATGCCAGTCAATCACAGTAACACCGAGAAGATTTCGAAGTTAATGGTGCTCAATAAATAAATAATACCAATGATGCTACGTAGGTAAAATCTCAAGAAGTCACATATAGCTAAAAAATATAATATCATATAAGTACATAATCTTCAGTTTTAACAAAAATAAAGATTATTTTTAATTTCTTACAGCGACGTTAATTGTAAAAAATTTAAAAGAATTGAATTTTCTATTCTTGAAATAGTATATTATTTAATTTGTTTTCAAATTGATTACAAAATGTTATTGGAAAATTAAATATATTATTATCACGAGCCAAAGGCTATTTTCTTAATCTCTGTAGCCCAAAATTGTTCTTAATCGAAAAGTTCTATTAATAAAAAAAATCCTCTTTCAAGTTTCAAAGAATAAAAGTTTCACTGTAATTATATTTACAACTTTCGATATTAAATAAAAACATAATTTAACAAATTGAATCACTTATAACATAAGTTTTAATCGATTTGATATGTAAATATTCTTAGAACATTTTAGAATACCTTTCACTTAAATGCCGTAATTGTAAAATAGGAAATATTAAAACTTAAAATTTTGAATAACAAAGTATTTGAAATTATAGTTCAAACTATAATCCTAAAAAAAACATGGGAAAACTAGTACCATGTATATTATCTTCTGTTTAATAAAATAATGTTTCTGAGATAAACATAAATTACCTTTTATTTAGCAATCAGAAATAAATTAAGTTTATTCATTCATGTTATATTTTTGTTCTTACTATGAAATACGATGCTTTGAAATGTTCCGACGTTTAAGAAAGTTTATATTTTGCGGGACTTCAATTCTTTTTGATACTATTTCTATATTCTTATACATTTTCAAATGTGTAAATTTTTTAAATGTTCATTTAAACTGTATCAAAAGCTTATTCACACATGATAATGCAAATTAGTTTGAAATTAATATTAACTTATGTAGTTTAATTAAACGTTCTAAATGTAAGTTTCACTAAAATTGAAGGGTTATTTAACACTAGAATGGACGAAGATGTTGAACGAATGACTTTTCACGTGTAAATGTTTTTCATTTTTTAAATTTTAAAATAAAATTATTTTTTAATAAATTTTGATCCTTTTTGGTGAACTATACAAAAAATTCTACATATTTATAACATATATGTAACTATCTCTTTTACAATGAATTAACTTAGAGTGTTCTATAATTAAACTTATATTTATCATTGTTTATAATTAATGTAATTGTGAAATTATTAAATAATGATTTTCAATAAATGTAATTCTTTGATGTAAAATTTTTTATTTTAAGAATAAAATATACTATGTTGTTTATATTAGGGTTATAGAAAACCAAGAAAACTAGATACAAAATTTGTTTTCTTCATGCTAATCTATTTTTATCATAAAATTGTTTATGTATTATATGGGACATTCCATGTCAAACGTGCCATTACCCTAAAAATGTTTAGCTGTTAAATTAAAAATTAAAAATATGATGTTAATATGTAATAAGTTTTTTTTACATGAATTGAAAACTCTTGAAACATAGAGTAACATTCAATAATTTGCTTTTGTACTCAAATTAGTCAAGCTGATGAAAATATGTAAATAATAAAAGAAACTATTCGCTCGTTAAATTGGACCTAAGTAGATAAAATTTAATGAAACCTATCTTTAAATATTGTTTAAAATCTTAACTACAATATATTTTATTTCTTGGACGGGAAATACTCCGTTAGATACAACATTTATTAATATTTATGAAAATTGTCTTGGTTATAAATAACATTCGAAATTCAAAATTGACAGTTCTTGTTCTTTCTCGGTAATTTTCATAAATCTTATTAACAAAAAATTGTGCCATCTTAAAAATCTAGTATGTTACTGTTAAGACTTTAAACAATATTTTAAGATAGGTTTCATTAAAATTTATCCGATCGGATTAAAAAGTAAATTTTTTTATTTACGTATTTTGACCAATTTAATACATTTTAATACAAAAGCAAATTATTGCATCTTATTTTATATTTCAAGAGCTTTAAATTTATATAAAATAAACCTATATTTTATTAGATATTAATAATAGTTTTTCAATTTGAAGTTAAAAGCTACAATTTTTTTTAGTTAGTCGCACATTTGACATTAAACGCCCCATATGTAGTACATTAACCTGCAAAACAGTATTTAAGTATTTCTTTATACTTTATTTTTGTATTATTATACTTGTGAAATTTCTATTTATTAAATACTTTTTAATCTAAATTTTATGGTTAAAAACGCAATATAACCTTAACACCTTTGTTAGTATTGTGAAAAACAAAAGAGAATTTGACGCAAATTAAGTTAAGGTATGTCTCTGATGAAACAGTTTTCTTACGAATTACTTAATATTTGAACAAAACGTTGTTCAAGTTTAAACAGTCATACACGATTTTTTTCCATATTTTTTATCCGCTTACTTTTTGAGAAAAGCCAAATTAAAGTTTCAATTTTTCTATATTGACGCACAGGTTAGAATAGCGCCGAGATATAAAATAGTACTGACGAAAAACAAGTGCGCTCTTTCTATATAGCAGCGCTACTCTAACTTATGCATCAATACGGATTTACAATCGGGATTTATAAAAATAGTGAATGGATTAAAAATCCAAAAAAAATCATGCTTTATTGTTTAATTGTAAGGAACCTTTTTGTGTAATTTTAGCTTATTTGTAAGAAAAGCGGTTTCATCGGAGACATACCTTAAATCAACTATTAAATGTAAGTTAGTATAGGACATTTCATGGCCGATTATATCATAAGTGATAAAATTTTTTTAACTGTACTGGGACTGCAAAAGAATCAAATTAATGTTTATATTAAATGAATTTGATCATCAGACTTCCATCAAAAAGCAATATTTTTTATTTTAATAGGTATATATACATCAGAACAATTTTATTATCATTTGAATATTATACATTTGTAGTATTTTTTTAAATTTAATTATAAAAAGTATCAACATTACAAAAATAATGTAAATGTAGATGGGATAACGCTGACACCGAAATAATATGCAATGGGCAAATTATTATTTAAAAATTAATATAAAAATTAAAAGCGCTAAAATGTACATATTTATAACTTTAATTATGTTTTGTTCATGATTTTATAAAAATTTTACCTGAAATTATTTGAAAATAATTCCTTAGATTTTGTTATTCATAGTTGGCATGACAAAAATTTATCGAAATAAATTTTGACGAGTTCAATTCAATGTTTTTGTTTGCATTATTTTTCGTCTTTAAGTTGTGAGTGGTGGTTTTTAATCCATTATGAGTTAATTTTTTCAAATTAACAATAACTTAATTTATTGAATTTATTTTTTTTTCAATGGAAATCATATCATTTTCCACGATAGAGTAATTATAACGTTAAATTGTGGATAATTCTAGCTTTTTAGCTGTTTTGCAATGAAAACTTAAACACATGCTTTAATTATTCAAACGTCATAATTACTTTATATAGTAGTGAGTGATGTGTGACTTTTAACCCTGGTTATATTAGTACTTATTGAATAATTTTATTTTAAACATTTCAGCTTTGTACACTTAGAAAATCAAGTATAGCTTTTCAAGTAATAGTTACGGGAATTTTCAAATTATTTACTTAAAAGATACAAACTTTTAATATAATAAAATATAGAAATTGAGTAATAAAATTTTGAAAATAAACCTATCATATAATAAAACAATGTATAGAAAATAATACAAAAAGTCAGCATTTTTTTGTTTTGAACTAAGTTTTTATCTAAATAAAAATAACTATTAAAAATAAGTTGTTTACGAATAAAATTGTCAAACTTTAACATATGAATAATGTAAAAAGAAATAAAAAGAAAATCTTCAAAATCTTTAATTTTCCTCGATTTAATTATGAAGAACAAAAAAATTGCTTAAGCGGTTATTCATTGATTCCACTACCCTATATAAATAAATAAATATTTTAGTTGCTAATTAAAAATAATAGTTGGATAAATATATACTTCATTTTATTAATTAACTAACTTTATTAATTAAATAACACTATCAATTTCTATAGCATATTGTGCAACTCGGATCGAAAATCGAATTCGCCTTCTGCTAAAACTGCACTTATCGGATATCATTTACTTTTGGCACAAGTCAGACACTATTTTTTTCAACATTTGCATCGAAAGGCCTCCGCCAAGTTTGAACCACTTAACCTAACTGTCATGTCAAAACATTTTCATCCCTCAAAACCGGGGCAAAAGTTTCGATAGTTGTTTGTCTGCAAAAAACTACTTCCCTTCTCACTTTCGGGGGCGAAAGATCGTATTTTCGATGCAGGCAATTTTTATTTTTCATAAATTTTCACGGATTCATTCCCTTAATAAACGTTCAATAAATCAGACATTAAATCGTTATAACATTGTATCAAATGGAAATTAAATCTAAAGATATATGAAATGAACTTGCATATTAAACGGAAATTGTACCAAGAAAAACATTGTATTAACGGGAAAATTAAATCGAACAGAAATTACATCACTTATTAGACAATGAATCAAATGAATGTAAGCTGCATTTTTAGAGAAGAGATACGCACAAATTAACAGTAATTTATTGGTAAGCTTTACATAAAATAAAATAAAGCAAAACGATTGTGTATCATCATTAAAATTTACTTT
>JABFPM010002540.1:0-16443 GCA_022817325.1 Idris sp. 1 HC-2018 | reverse complement strand
CATTTTTTAATTTTTTTTTTTTAATAGTACATAATTGTAATTTTTTTTAATCAACAAATTGATTTTTCTTTTCTTCAGTATATAGAACGTACTTCAGTTTATTGAAATTATAATGGATTATTGTTCTATAAGAGCTTTGTTATAAACTAATCAAGAAACAATGAAATAAAATTGATATACACTATTGATTTGATATGCAATATTGATTTGAATTAAACGATCAAGTTCAATAAATTTGATATCCTTTCTAATTGTATTATTGCAGTAAAAAATCATAATTAATATCAAACAAATTGAAACAATACTTGGTTGAAAAAACGTTTGCTTAGTCAAATAAGCAATTAAACATCTTAATAAAAAGTTCTGGAAAATGAGTAACAAATTAAAGTAGGATTCATTATTAATGATAAAACGCTGCTGAATATCGACAACAAAATTTTTGTACACTGAGTTGATACTACTTTCAGTGCGATGAATGTTTTAAGCGCAGTTTAATCTCAGTGCACACATCATATTTAAATGAAAATAGAAGTAAACTCAAAAAGTAATATGTCTGTTTAATTCGACTAGCTTGTGTATATTAAATCAACTCGAATTACTCATAACTTGGCTGACTAATTTGCTTGGCTAAAATCATAATTAATACAAACTCCTTAATTTTTTGTTCGAAAAAATAACTATTTGAGATATGCGATTCAGTATATTTGATATTCAATAAATTTATTGGGTTGAAATAAGCAAGTATGTTGAATATTCTGCAATTATTTGTAGTAATAAACAAACAATATTCGCGATCATTTCAGTTGCATAATTATTGACTTCTCGTAATTGATAATTAAATAATTTGATTATTGAAATTATGTGCCAAACAATATTTAAATTAATAAGTCAAAATTCTCGTTTGATGATGCAGCAGTTATTTGAAAATGTAGACGATGTTGTCAATCAAATTTTATTAAATATAAAAAGAGGATAGCTTTATATATATATACTGAACGTTTTATTTAATGCAGCGGCAAAAATATGAGATATAAAAATCATTGATGCAAAATTAATGCATCTTTTAAGTCTATATAGATAAAGATTAATGCATGTGCAACGTATATACACACTGAGTGTAATATTTACATTGTATGTGCGGAGGCAAAATTGACATGCTGAAACGTTCGAGTGTTAGTCCTCTGCTTCCATAATATACAAATTCATGAAAAAAAGAAATTCTCTTGTGTTTGAGAAACATTTTTGTGATAAAAAATATGATATTCCCTGAGCTTTTTCTTTTTGTTTATGACAAGTGCACATTTTCGTAAAAAGAAATGCAGTGTATGAATTCATGTAAAATAATTTAACCCAAATAAGACGAGATTGCCTCATTATTTTGCGAACAACATTTACTTGAGTTTGAAATAATACAAAAATATTTTATGCAAATATTTGATTTTTATACAAATATACGACAAATTGTGTTCGATCAAAATCCGGCTTTATGAAAAAAAAAAAAATGATCTGCATTATATTTCTAAAGGTTTCAAAGAATCAGAAGGTCATTTGAATAATTTGTATAAAGATAATTTACAGTTTTCTTCTAAAAGATAATTCGACTTTTCTTGTTAAAAGTTTCGTTTTAATTAATAAGTGATTAATTTCTATCAATTTTAAAAATATTTTATCTCAGGGTACTTTCAAAATTAATGGAAAGCTACCGATAATATTACAATGAACATTAAGGAGTCACTCGTTTTGTTGGAAAGTAAACAGCAATGAATAATACCGTGTACACAAGATTCGCGAAACAATTTTTTATTCCCATCGCGGCGCGGTCTTGGCTGACTAGCGACCTTTGGATGAAGAGTAACACACAAGCAACTCTTGATATATCTTGTGTAATAGTAAAACTAAATGCCAGCTCCGGAGACTGGTCTCACTGCGATGTATCTGCGATCTTTGTACGCGTGTGCACATATAAACGTAAACTCGCATGACGTAGCGGGAATCAAGTTCATTAAAGAAAAAGGCTAAAAAACTGGCCGCACCTACGTATCCGCGCATAACTATGCCATATTACATTTCTCACGTTCGGTCTCGCCGCGCTAAATGGAATATGCATAAGCGCATGTCATTTGAAGAAACGTGAACATTCCGATAGTCTTTTTTTCCATCTGAAAACGTTATCGACGAAACTTCATTTTTCATGACAAATTTTCCGCTAAATTATATGCTTAAGTTTTTGTTGAGTTTAGTTAAATATTTGCAAGTTGAAGTTACTTATACACAAAGGGAATTTAACTTGTACAAAACCCGAGTTTATAAACTAAAACTGATCTGTAATTAGGTCGATTATAAGATTGATAGTACACCTTTCACTGGTCTAGATTTATTGATTAATTTATTTATTAATTGACAATTTAATTTTAATTTTTTTCTTTTAAAATGTATTACTTGTTAACGTTAAATTTACGTAGGTTCATTAAATTATTGTTTCAATTTTTATTGTACTTTAATTGATACAATTTAGACAAAGCAACTACTGAAATGAAATGTTAATTACTGTACGCTGAGAGAAATATTCAATACCACTCATCTAATTAAGTGCTGACTCAGTTGAAAACACGTATAATTATGGATTTTAGTTCATTCAACTATCACAGTCAGTAATCATTTACTTAATGAAATCAGTTGACAAAAGTGAATAGAAAGATAAAATAAGCTGCGTTTAATTTTAAACGAATAAAATATTATGTTTGTCTTATTCAATCTTTAGTAATCACTTTTATCTACAACAGAAGAAGTTGATTATTAATTCATAAGTGAGTTAGAATTTAACTTCTTTAATTTTACAGCCTTTTAAATTTTCAAATTTAAAACATTCAAAGAAGCATTGTTGTATTTAAAAACTTCATTCACAAGTATTTATTAATATATAATAAATTAGTAAATAAGCAAATGATGATTTACTGGATCAAATTTCTGAGTAAACAATTTAACACCATTATTTCAAAATTATACTTAAAAAAATACATCAAAATCTAATAAATATTTGTTACGAAATTTAGTAATAATTATTATTGTAGACACATGAAATTAGAAAATGTTCCGAGAATTATATAAAACCAATTTTAGCGAATAATTAGATTTGATAATTACAGGGAAAACTTTTTTCCCAGCTAGTAATTTTTCCTTCAATTTATCGGTTGTGCAATTAGTAATTTCATTGTTAATTAATGAATCTGAGCATTAATGAAAAATTCCAAAGCAAAGCCGTTTTTCTGAATAGTGCAAATTTCGTACCAGCCTCTCGACTCGTCTGATTTGAATTTATTCTATGAACTTATTGGATAGAAAATTTTGAAGTCAGTTATGTCGCATATATTTTAAAAACGCGATGTGCCATCTTGTTGCGTCTGACGCAGCATGTTCGCAAACTCATTTTAAACAAAATTCACGTCTGTCGGTCGACATTTTCATAACAAGTGCGACGCTTTCGATTCGAACAAACGTCACGAAATTGATAAGATAACTTTGACGTTATCACAAAAGCAGTTTTACCTGCAAAGATTTTTTTTTATTTTATTTTTCCATTTTATAACTCTAATAACAAACCGTAGCACGTGGTAATTTATCAATTTTCGTAGAATTAATTTTTTCAATTAAAAACAGCTATCAAACATTTTGATGAAATAATACATTAAATAATTTAATTGTAAGAATTTTTTTAACAAAAGATCTATTATACTGTAAGTTGAAATGCATATGAAATATACACGTTGTTTGACAAAAATTAATCAGCAAAAAAGCTGTGCTCTCAGTTATTATATATATTAATAAAATATTTCTGAATAATTCATCAAATTTTCTATATCGAGATACGCAAAAGCAAGGAAATTCACTTTGAATTAATTAATCCATTTGTTTGCGCCGTCACGTGGATTTGTGCGGTACGCCTAACTGCGATTAGTTGGCATGCAAATTCGAAACAAATTTGCATTTTATTTGCAATTGTATACGGTTCATCAGATCGTAAATGTCAAAATCTGCCGCTCTTTCGCTTGCCTCGTGCAAGTTAATATTTTATAGATGCGTTATTTCAAAATGTGAGCACGCACAGTACGTGCAGCATAATTGCTGCAATCGTGATGACTCTGGCCAGGTCCGGAAGGTGGTCTCTCCTCCAAGGCTTGTCAATTGAATTATGACGAGTTATGAAACTATTCGATATTCTGTCAATGCGCCTTTCAAATTGAACTGTCAATTTTGTAACAAAAAGAGACATCGAAAGTGCCATCTGACGACTAATTGTGTAACTTCTGGTGTTTCATAAGCATCATTTTCATTTTCCCATCATTTATTTATGAAATTAGCTTTAATGTAAGGTTTTACTTAAAACCAATACTTGTTGCTGTTTTTTCTTTCAACCAGGAACAAATATTCAAAAAGTTTGCACTTTTTTGTTAATGAATTTATAGTTGATTAATTTTGTATTACTGATGGTAATTGAGCAGAATTGTATTATGAAACTTTGTGTTAAACTAAAACTGAGTTTGAATTTGAAATTGTAATTACAGATTTGTAATGGCTAATGGAGGATGAAAACATGAACTGCTTCTTGTTTTCGATCGTTTTATAATTAATTGCGCAGATTATTCAGCCAGATTTAACAATATAATGACAAATTTAATGTATTCAATATGAAATTAATAATCATTTTTTTAATATTATTTTTGATTCCGAGGTTTTTGCTTTCTAACTGGTTTGAGATAAAAGTACAAAGGTATGTTTGCCATTAATATTCAGCCAACTAATAAATTATAGTCAATTAAAATAATCTCTTTCCAAAGTAAGATCGGAATTTCAAATTTAATTTTCTCCATACTTAAAACGTTAGTATAAGCAATGGTTTGTTAAAACAACCAAGCATATTAAATTGTAATACCTTAATGGCAAAATTTAATTTTGAAGAATATCTAAAAATTGTTCAAATAAGTTCTTGCAAATTAATTACACTCACTTTATAAAATTAATTCTCAGTTTTGGTTTAATTAATATCAAGTTTTAACATCTTTTTTCGAAATTAATTTCCAAGCATATTTGTATAACCAAATTTTGACGTAAATTTGGTTTGATAAAACGCAATTACCTCTAATAAATTTAACTACTTAAACTTTAATTACTTGAAATTAATCATAATTATTGATCGAAACAAATTTTTAGAATCGCAAATTTGCATTAAACATATACATTTACTTTCAGAAGAAAATTACAAGCAATCAAGTGTATAATGAAATTGCTTTTTGCCTGACACTTTTTGTTCGATCAACTTCTTTTTTTACATTTAAACAAAAAAAGTAATATTTTTTCGTAATGCTATTTGTTTTGATGCCAATCATCCAAAGAAAGAAAAATGAACTTCAACTCTGCACCGTAGAACAAGAAACACGAGAGACCGTGTACATAAAGATGACAATGATTTAATGACGCTTCATGATTGATGATGTAACACGCACGAATGGTATTATTGACGTGCTCGAACGATCGAATGTACTCACTCACAGAGCCAGACTGCTGGTGTCTGCTCGAAGTGTAAATTAATACCGACATTTGAGACATACGCCCAAGTTTACCTCGTTAAACTTCGTGTAATTATAAGATAAAGAGAACGTCTTGCAAAATCTAATTAATTTCTCATTGTTCTCCTCACACGCATACACACACACACACACAAACTCTGTCAATGCTTTTATTTTCGACAAAAAATTATTAGCTCGTGATTTTCGACTGAGTTTAACACACAGTTGAATTAGTCCAATTAACACGTCATGTTTCTATTAATGATGTTATTTGAGCTGCGAAAATATATTGGGTTTCAGTCGACAACCGAGGTCAATAAGTGCGAAAACACATGTTACTGTGTGTGCATCAAGTTGAATTTTATTAGAAAAGTGATGTATTGCGGCAAGAAAAGTGTTACGAAAAATTGATAAATTGAGTTTTGCGCCAGGAAATGTACTTTTGCTTTTTTTCTGCTTTTCTTTGTGTGCGATGATAAAGTGTGTTTTTATATTTAAAACTTGATTGATTGGATGGTACTTGAATTGTTATAAACTTGTGAATTTTTTTTAATGTATATATTTGAGTAAATCAAAATTGTTTTTGAAATTTACTGAATTAATAATTGTGTTTCAAATATTTTACATTTATGTATAAATATTATATTATACCTACACTCAATTTATGATGAAATATGGAATTTCTTTAAATTTTAATATTTAAAATAAGTTTCAAAGTTATAGATAATTTGTATAAACTTGATGGTTATAAGAAATTATTATAACTCTTAAAAAATGGAAGTTATCGTTTAGATTCCAATAATGCATAAGTCAATAAAAATAAAAAATTAAGCAAATTTATTCAATTTATAAGTATATCTTACATTATTAGATACTTTTAAAACAGATTGGTAGTTAATTAATGACTAAGAGGCTTTTTAAAAATATGACATTTAGGTTATATTATTGTGTTACAATGAAAACTTTAAAATTCAACTAAAATCTAAAAATTACACAACATGTTGTTTAAAGTCGTGTTGAATTTTCAACAACCCGTTTACAGTACATGAAACATGCATTGAATTCGTACATATACACAGATATAATCGATTTCATGCGATTGTAAGATTCTGAAAAAAACGTTTTTCGTAATTCATTGGTTTTACAAAAATCGTATGAACTCACATGCGATTTTGGCATGACTCCGCCCATTAGTCGTAAATATTTTGACTATATGTGTTCATGTCATAACCTGATCACTCACACATATAAAGTCAAAACATTTGTGACTAAAGAATGGAACCATGCCAAAATAGTATGTGGACTCTTGTGATTTTCGTATATGAAAACTTCAAGCGATGTTCGCAACTGTAAAATATGCAGATAATGCTTGAAATTTCTAGTTATGTAACATACATATGAACATGATAAGTGTCATACATGCAACATGTAGGCAATCTTACGTCGGTCACTAATTTGAAACATGTTTTTTGCACAGGATTTGTGCAAGTCTTTATGCATGACTTTTTAATTATTTTTTTAAGAAATGTTTACATGCATGCAACATACAAGTAACATTTACATGTATCATGCATGCATTACTCATTAAAATGATCAAAAAATATTAATTAGTTGATTTGTTAACTTATTTTGTAAACAATTTTCTTGCATACACGTAACACGGTATAAGACTTAATTTTTTCATATACAATATCGGATCTTGAAAATTCCGGAGCATAACCGAGAACTGAACTCGTGACTCCAAGGTGGAATGTCTGTGTTTGGCCATCGGGACCACACGGGGCTTTCGAGAACTACATGTTACATCTTCTTGATTATTTCTTAAAAGCTTTTTTAGACTAACAGTATCAAGAGCATTTAACACATGGCTTTTGTAAATGTTGTGTGGTCTCGTGAGCCAAATACGAGCATCCTATCTCGAAGTCTTGAGTTCGAATCTCGGTCATGTTCCACATTTTTCGAGTTTCAACATGCATAAAAAATTAAAGTTAGTGGTCGAGTAAAGATATTGTATGCATGTTTCATGCATGTAACATACTTATGTATTTTCTCAAGGAAATTTAAATCTGTAAACATTTTATAATTTAAGTTGCTTGTTAAAATGAAAAGTATTCTACAACACTTCAAAGCATTATCATTTTACATTGATATAATTTATTAAAATAATTATTCAAATATTAATAAACCTTTTATTGTGATGTCTCAATTTGATCATCAATTTTTAATATACATGATTATTTTCTCAAAGACACTTATTTTGTCTTAAAATCACTTTATCATAAGTAGATTTTTTCCTCTACGTTTGTTAAAAGATTCTAATACGAAGTTAAATGAAATTCTTTAAAATAAAATAGAAAAAATATATTTCGAAGATAAAAATAATTTGTTCATAGAAATTTGTATTACTTAACATAAATCAAGGCAAATAAAACAGTAAATTTCAATAGTGCAGTCTTATTTCACCATCCTTTATTTTTCTTTTAATAACAATAAAAAAAATAATTGGCAATAACTTCGTTAAATTTTCATTATCATTATATTTTTCTTCAAACGTCAATCTTGTTTGAAGTACAAGAATTTCTCTAACGTGAGTAACGAGTTTTTAAAGTTTGAAAAAAAAATTCAATTAAATATTCAAGTTGAATTTAAAGTTATGTTATAAAGAAACAAGTTTTTCTTTTGTATCAGCACGGTACTTTTAGTTCGTCGAGTCAAACTGATCTGGCGTAAAATTGCCGCGAATCGATGGATTGGCGGCCATTGAACATCGCACGGATTTATGATTTCACCGCACCATAGTCGTTTCAAAGGCACTTTCTCTTAACGTTCTAGTGCAACTTTGATTCGATTCGTGCTCAAAATTATTCGTGTGGTTTGACGAGATATTTATTCGTTGGATTTATATAATTGCTTGGAATGAGGAAAAACGCGTGCGCTTATTTACAAAACTTTGTTACGAAACTCCCAAAGCAATAATAATAATTACTTGTTTATTTTCAATTTTAAAAAGCCATGAATTTATCGTGTGAAGTAGATAAGTTTTACTTTTATCGAGAAAAAAAACAACAAATGAAACTGTACAAAACAAATGAAATTAAACATTCCTTTATTACAATAGGAATCTTAATTACAGAAAAAATAATGTTTTACATTCTGATTAAGTTTTGCAAAGCTTATGTTATATATTTTCCCCGTTTTTTGGTTAAAAGTAAATTACTCTTTCTTTATGTATAAGTAACTCTCACATAAAGCGGAAATTTGTATTCACCATTCTCCTGTATAATATACATAACTTAGCCAAAGTTGCAGATTATAATTCTGTCATGATTCTGAATTTCTCGCGAAACAAGCGCTAAGGTCAGTACAGCATATCTATTTCACGTACAGTTGTGAAGTTAGAATTCACGTTGTACAATAAGACATCTGTTCGGAAATTCCCTGTAGAATTTTCGCCCAATCTATTACAACGAATAGAGTCGAGGCTTTTTGAGAAGATAAATCATTCACGAAACATTTGTTTTTAATTTTTAAAATTTAATAAAAGCTTTTACAGCTGAAAAACAAAAAAGTATTTCACCGAAATGTAAATATAAATCGACGTTTGGTAATCTAAAAGTTGCAGAGATAGCTGTAGGCAATTTTTTCAAAAATTGTATTTATGTTGCAGTGGAGTTGAAATTTGGATGAATACAACATGACTTAGCGATCAAATTAGGTGCAAATATTAACTTGGCTAGGTCAGTTTTGCGTACATATAATCTTCAATGACAAAAGTTTAGCTGGATTTTGCTAACAGCAAAACTTAGTTCAATCGTAAATTCATTCAGAGATTACAGTTACACACTAATCATTGTAATTAGGCTGAACTTGGGTCATTACTTGTCAAGCTTATTACTTGTAATTGTATCCTGTATTTCACAAAGTAAATTAATTCTACTGTTCAATATTATTTTAGAGTTACAATTTCTTTCTAAGAAATGACATTTTTTTCAATTCATTGAACGATTTGTTGCTTTTATATATTTTTTTAACATTTAACAGTAATTATCCATGGAATAAAATATTTAAACAGAAATGTAGAAACAAAGATGGAAATTCATGCCCGAGATACGATTTTCTAAAGTTGTAACTTAATCCAGTTGATGGTTTTACTTAAAATAGTAGCTCGAAGCTTAGTGAGATTTAACTCTTTTTGAATTAAACATGTTGCCTTAAACTCTGATAATAATGTTTATAACATTAAAACCTTTTTAAACGCATGAACAAGTTCTTTCAAAAATTAAAGCGTGGTTACTTGTACAAGGATAACTTTCATAATAAATTAAAGTGAAAAATATAGTGTTGATAAGAAATTTTTGTTTCTACATTCTGAATAATTTTAAATGGTATTTTATATAATTTAATTATCTGATCGTTAATTTTTTTCTATAATTAAAATTCGATTTACTTCAAATTTCTATTCAATTATAAATTTATACACTAGAGGGAAAAAAAATCTAGACACCTAATTTGTTTGAAAATAATTTCTAGTTTCAAATCACCATAACTTTCCTAAATTCGCAGGTACATATACACATTTTTTTCACTCGAAAGCTTGAAAATTCAGCTTTAAAATGCTCTAGTTAAAAATGAAATTTGCGGTTTCCTGTCCTCAAAATATTTCCTATTTTGAACCGAGAAAATCATCGTTTTTCGCAGAGTTAATTTCAAATCACCAGAACTTTCTTCAAAATCATTGAAAAGCTTAAATTTTTTGTTGTTTAATATTGTTAATTTTTCAAACTAAAGAATCTGCAATAAAAACTTATAAAATTGCAGGTAGAAAAGTCAGTAGGCACAATTAAACTTTTTTAAATTATTGTATGATTATAAATAATCGCGCTAAAATGGTTAAAAGAGCAAAGATAAAACTTAAAATACAGTATTTTTTAATTTTTTAACTAATTTGATTTTGAAAAAATTTTATGGGTTTTAATTGTAGATTCTTGATTTTTGACAAATTACCAACATTTGAAAAAATTAATCTTTTCGATGATTATGAAGAAAGCTATGGTGTTTCGAAGTTACCTCAGCGAAAAACAACGATTTCAAGTATCAGGGTATTAGCAGGAAACAGCAAATTTTATTTTCAACAATAGCATTTCAAAGCTGAAGCTTCAAATTTTCAAATGAAACAAAAAATTAAATGTACCTGCAAAATTAAAAAGTTATGACGATTTAAAGGTTTTTTTTATACAAACCAGTTATCCCGATGTTTTTCCTCCAGTGTATATGAAAGAATTAAAAGAAAACCACACAAAATCTCTTTTTTTCTAACGACGAATTGATATTGAAAATATGATGTTAACTTCTTATGTTACTCGATATTGACATCGTAAATAATTAAAAACTCAAAACTGAACTTGAAATTTTAAATTCGCAAATTAGCCCTTGCAATCCCCCTCTAAAACTAATTTATCATAAATTTTTTTGCGTTTTTCTTTTAATAAATTAAAATGGATTATACCTACGTGGTTTGCTTTTAACTCTCTCATAAAAAATAATTTCAATCTTCATAAAATTTTTATTAAATATTAAAAAAAAAAAATTCTATAAAATATTTATATACATTCGATTAATTAAAAATAATTATATAATAATTTCAAGTCATTTTTACTATTTAAGGCATTAAAGTGACTCAAAATAAAATATTTAAGACATTTTTACTGCCTTAAATGAGAAAAGTGTCTTCAAATAACGCACTTGTTTTTCTAATGTATATATAGATAATGATAGGATGTTAAAAATGAAACTGATATATTTTTCATGATTCTATTATGTTCCCGACTTATTTTTGACTCGTAATTTGTATTTTTCTAAATTAATTAAAGAATTAATAATTTTGTAACAAAAATAACGATATCTATAATTATTGAAGTTTATTAACCTGATAATTCACAGTAATCTTTACTTCTTATTGCTTTTTAAGTCAATATTATTTTTTGTTATTTCAAACTTGCCTTTTATAAAAATTAATCCATCATAATTTGAAACAAATAAATTATATCAGTAAGTTATACAAAGAGTAAAGTAAGTGATTCTCGATAATATATGGATGATATAAAATTTATGAACAATTTTTTTTAATTGACACCTGCACCACTGTTCTTTTGCTCTGGAAATAATAAATTTAACTTTTAATTAATTACTTCAATCAATGACACAAGTTTAACTGTGAATCAGTTTATTCAAACTTTACATCAACTTCAATTAAACTTCCAATAAATGAAGTTTATTGATTTGCAAATTGATGTATTTTAGAAAAAGAAAAAATCTTCTACGATAATATAAAAGCAATAAATTATTAATTTAAATTAAAGCTAATATTCACTTTAAATTAAAATATAATTTATTTCACTTGTTTAAATAATTTTTTTTGAATCAAAATGTTCATTATTAACATTAATTTTATTCTTAGATAATTAATTTTGAACATTTTTAAACAAAATTAATTAAAACAGATTAATAGCGCATTAATCTGCTAACAAATAACTTTATTTAACCCTATTCAGCCAGTCGAAACTATGGTTTGAATATAAATAGTTGAATCATGATTAATATGCATTCTCCGAATTATATTATCACGTTAGTTAAACATTAACATGCCGAGCTGGGACAATTCGGAAAATAATTTCCTCTGTGTAATTAACTTGCGCTACAATTAGTGCAGAATGAAACATAATTTTGCGAGACGATTTGTTGAACTTGCAAATGTGCTGAATCTTTTTGTGAACTCTGATTTGCGGAAGTTGACATGACACACGCACACCAAGATATTATTAAACAACGCAGCATTCACAAAATTACGTGTTACATCACAGTCGTGACACTTAATGTTATAAGCAATGCTGAATCGTCTGTAATATACTTTTACTACACAGTTATGAGCATTATTTTATGAATAATCATAATTTCTTCCTTTTTTTTAATTTGTAGTACTCGAAAAATATTTAATTAGTTTTTTCAAAAAATATTTATATTACACATTAAAAATGTTTATATTATCTATGAAAAATTGTTCAAAGTTGTTCTCTTTTAAGCAAAATGTTATTTAAAAACTAATACATGCTGTTATTTTGTTTATTTGGATATATGAATAATTTGTTATGTAAATATGAATTACGAAGCAGAGCTTTGTCTCTTCCTCAGGAAATGTTTCCTTATTGCAATAATAATTTTTCAGCGTAGTTATGTGACTATTTGTAACTTTTGTTTTAAAATTACATTCAGTTATGTTCTTCAACGTGAAAATATAATTTTTTTTGCAATTAAAATGTTATAAAAAAAGACAATTTTCGTCTGTGAAATTAATTTAAGACAAATTTATATAAAGAGCTATTTTATTATTATTATTATAAAGAGTTCTGAAAATATTTTGTAATTTCAAATATTTTTCAATATTTGCGAATTTTATAATGAAATTGTTTTTTCGCATTTTATTTGATTCATTCGATAGATATGTTGTGTCGAAAAATTATGAAATAATAAAAAACATAAATTGGACAGTTTATACATTGGCAATTTGCTGATAAAATAGAGTTCCGATTAAATTAAACCTGGTTTCATGAAATGATATTATTTAATCGGTTAATTGTACACAGTTCGATTGGGAATTCGAAGTTGTATGTAAACGTAAATGTTCGACAAAAGCAAGGCGAGACCTTGCGTTTTGCCTATTCGATTAGTATCACGCTTTATTAGACTTGTATATCGTTATTTATCGATAAATACATATACCGAAAATTATTTATAAAATTTAGATAAAATTTGACAGAATATTTTAGTGTTTCAAAACTTGCAAAATAAAAGTTTTGATTTTCAGAAATTCAGTTTTCTGGTTTTAACCAATTTTACCCATTTCCGGCCAAACCATAAAAATACACTTTTTTGCAAACATTTTTTTACAGATTTATTTGTTACTTGAAAATGTGGAAGAAAATGAAAAAAAATCGTTTTTTTGCAATAATTTTTTTATTTATTAACAAAATGTTAATTTATTAATAATATATCAAACTGACTATCATTATGCATAATTAAAATAAATATTTCTCATTTTTTAGACATTTAAAAAGTCGAAACAAAATTTCGGAATGGTGTGTTTTCATATCAACGGCAAACAATGGCTTAAAAATGTACATTTTATTTCTATATTTCAAATATTTTTTTTTGTAAACGCACTTTGCAGAAATTTATTTCTAATTTTTCAAATTTTTTTTTTATGTACAAAATGTAATATACAAGATTGAAGAAAGTGTTTTCAACTTGTTTTTTAGTATCAATTTCACTTAAAGAAAAATAAGTGAATTGCAATGAAATTAAAAGTATTTCGTGTAACACAAACAGTAATACAATGCAAATGAAAATTTGACTTGGGAGAAAGTATTCAAGATTCACGAGAAAACTTGATTCTTCTCAGGCAAGAAAATGCGAACCAAGTGTTCTTTTCCTTACAATTTTAACTTTAATCGTTGTCAGTAATCACATTTTGACGAGATATTGTGAATGCTTATGTGTCATATAATTTCAATTTACGACACTTTAGTTTTATTGTTAAAATACCTACTTGTCCTTATTTCCAATTTAATGACTGTTATTTTCAACATTTACGTTATTATCCAGTTTTGTGTTTGACTAATGTCCACTATTTTACAAAATTTTATTACAATTTTGCAATAAAAATATTATTATTTCACAAAATTACGCTTCGTTGTAAAATGTTCAACTCTAATAATTTTCCAAATTACATTCATTACCTCTACTAATTTCTATTGTATATATCCTACAACTTTCAAACAAAAAATAGTTATGTAGAAATTTTGAAAAGCTTTATGTAAAGTATTTTTTCAGATTATGAAACAATTTTGCGAAGCAAAGTTTTGCTTTAAATTTTAAAATACTTTTTGAATAATCAAATTATTTATTCAACGAAATTCCACAATTCATTTCAACTAATACAATTACATTGGAAAGAACACAAATTTAATTATTCAAAACTTTGTCATAATTTTGCATTATTTATCTGCCAACAAATCAAGCGTATTTAAAGTACGCTCAAATTTGTGCAAAGTTCATTAAGATTGCATAATTTCTGTGGCTGAACTCGTGCCGCTTCATAAAGTTTTACTCCTCTTCCGTATAATATACTTACACGAAATTGTAATTAAAGTATATGATTAAAACAAGCCATAAATAAATGAATAAATTGAAGCTGCAAACAGTGTTTCATGTATCTAAAATAAAGTAAAAGTTTTCATCTCGCTAACTGATGATTATCTGTTTCATTCCAGATTGTAGGAGAGAAGTTTGTGTATACCAGCCAAGATGTTCCGCAAGAGATCCCGTTTCGCGCCAGGAGTGTGCACAGGTAAAGCAACTTTTTTTAATATAGAACACCGTTTCAAGCAAAACGAAACGCTTTGTTTATGCAAACTGTGTACAGCTAAAACATCAATTCATATCTCCGGGGCAGACCGCAATAATTCATCAGTTTTTCACGTTCACTTTTCAAGAGTATACTTCGCCTTTATGCAGATTGACAAGCGTTTTATCTTTTGAAAAAGTAACGATTGAGGGAAAAAAGTTGGATATTCTGTGTCTCAGAACCACTGGGATTATTTGCTAACTCACATTTTTCATTACATAAGTTTCTTTTTTTAATGTTGATAGTGAAGTTTTTTATTTTGATGAATTATGCAAAAATATGGGTAATTGTTCTACAATTGTGCAACCTTTTATTTGTAATTATTTTACTATCAATGTTGTTACAAAAGACCTTTGAAAAGATTTATAAAAGGAATAATAATGTGTATCATGAAAAATGAATTTACCTTTCTTAAAATATTTTCCTTGAATAACCTCAGCTTATGTTTTTCATCAGAAAAGCTAGGATTATTAAAGCTTTTTTTTACAAAGTGTAAAACTTAACTATTTGTAATGTTTTGTTGAATGTAACAAAAATTTACTTTGCACTATCATTATTTTTTTTTGTTTAATCAATTTCAAATTAATTACGAAATAAGTTTAAGGAGGTTGACTTTCTAAGATCAATTGTTTCTAAAGATATAGTTTTCATTTTAAATTTCTCAGTAAAGTAAATTTAAAATAAAATATTTTATTCTTTATGTAAAATAATTTGTGGTTTTTAATATAATATGAATATTTTTTAAATTAATTAAAGCTGATTATATTTTTTTTCATGAAAAATTGTATCTTATTCAAAATTAATCAGTATTTAAGAGAATTATAACTAATATTGAATAGAACTGTATTGATTTAGCAAATGAATAATACTCATCAAAGATAAATTTAACGAAAATTAATTTAAAAGTAATTGAAGGTCCAATCGAATGTTAATTAAAAAGAAAAAATTATGAAATTGGTATTAGTTTTAAATTCTATTATCATTATGAAAACAAAATATGTTGGTAAACTTTGAATTTTAATTAAAGCTATCATAAGTTATATTAAAATTGCAATTTAATTCTATAAATAACTTATATTATTTAATTAAGTGTAATTTTATTATGATTTAATTGTATTATGTACAGAGATACAGCAGAAATACAATTAAATTAAGAAACCAATAGAGTAAACATTTTTATTAATTTTTAATGTTTTTGAAATTTATTTACAAACTCTTTATTAAAAATTTTAGTCGAGAACAATATTTTTATTTACATATAAAATTTTTCAGACATTACTTTCAAATATCAATTTTAAAGCTCAGAGAAGCATTTTTATTCAACAAATAATATTCACCTAACTTTATTTTTATGTAGTCTCCACAGCTTTTATTACATTTTTTCCTTCGCCAATATAACTATAAACGAAACCTTTCTTT
>JABFPM010002539.1:0-16446 GCA_022817325.1 Idris sp. 1 HC-2018 | reverse complement strand
TGTGGCGTAAAATCCTTAAACTATCGAAAACCGGTGCCACTACCTTATAACAAAACTTATTGTGTAACAAATTATACTTCTAACATATTTTAACTTTTTTTCCTTATGAAAAATTAATATGAACTCTTTCAATAAAATTGAATTATAAATGTTATATTAATAAATATTTTACTTAAATGTAATAAAAGAAAGATAGAATGCATCGATATCTCTGTCATTATTATGATAACCGCAGTAAAATCATGTAATGGTTATTAAGTAGCTCTTTCATGTAATGAAATTATCCTAGTTCCGAATCGAATTATACAGTGCTTTGATTGTATTGTAACTCAGTATATCTGCAAGCTTCAAATTCCTAAGAATTTTTTCGCCATGGAATTATTCTGCTAAACATGATTCAATATGGGTATCTCATGTACATTCTAAGTAGAAAAAAAATTTCGTCAAATTCATCGTACACTAAACACTATCATGTAGAAAATGTAATTGTATTATCAGTCAGTTGCTTTACAATTCGCACATTAATCCTCTTTGAAGTGATCCGGACATGCATATTGATAATACATGTAGATCAATTTTATTTTTCGGTAAATGTAATTCTGATTCTAATGCAAATATTTGCTTTGTCCTCTCTCTCAATTATAAATACATATCTAGTTTTTTCATTAAATTCAACTTTGTAAATAAGGTTGTCATGTACTATGAAAAATTTCACTGAAATAAATTTCAAATATGAACAAAGTTGATGAAGTTGGGAAAGAGTTTAAAAAAATAATGTGAAACAAAATTGGAAATCAATTTATTTAATATTATACTATTAATCTATTTATTATTGCTCGTTAAACAAAAAACATATTTAGTCAAACTTAAATCGATTATAATTACAATTTTAAAATGTATTAGATATTCTTTTAATTTAATTATTTTACTAAAAATAACCACTTGAAAACAAAATGAATTAACATACACACAAGTTATATTTTGAAAAATAATATAGAAGTATACATATTAAATTATCATTTTAAAGTCTAATTACTTTTACGAATTTTAACATTTACTGTTTAATTTTTGTTTCAAACTTTATTTATTGTCAAAAACAACTTTGTGTGTAATTTTTCTTAAATTAATCAATGTAAGAAAATTATCCCTTTTAAAATGTATATATGTGTTGACTCATCAACTCATAAAAAAATCACGAAAATTTAATTTTGCTATTGTCTCTATCTGCCTATTCATAATTACTTTTTATTGATCTTTTTCATTAAGAACAAGACAATAATGAAAAATTATCATATGGAATATTAATTTTGGTATATGAAGAAAAAATTTGCTTCATTAAAAATAAAGCTCGGCATTTATTGGTAAAAATTAATATAAAATTAAAAGTAATGTTAGTTTTGTTAGTTTTAAGTTTATTAATTTTAAGTTAGTTTTTAGTAATGTTAGTAATTTAAGAAGGTAAAACATTCTTGGAAGCTGAATGTCAAATATTTCATGCAACATATATAAACATAAAACCATATTAGGTTTTTGGTTTAATTGATTTAATGAGTTTAAAATCTTAGATTATCAATTTTTAGGTAAAGTTACGACTCTATAGAAAAGTTTCTAATGCGTATTTTCTATACAGTTAAACGCCAGCCAAAATAAAAAATATAGGATGACAAAATAGCGAAGAAAAAATGACAATCTTTATATAATCTTTTTTACTTTTTTATTTTTCTATCTGTTTTAAATAATTTTTTCTTTTGTCGGTCCTTAACATTAGAACAGATAGAATTTTTAACTACTTAGAACGGCCGGAGACAGTCGTTTTGACTGCTCATGAAAATTATGTTATATTTTACAAAATAATTCCATAAATTTGTTTTAATAATAATAAATAAATAAAAACATTATAATAAAACAAAAAAAGTTACTTTGAACACATATTTTATTGTGCTTTTTAAGAATAAAATAAGGCTTTTCCTAATGCAAACTTAATGACAACAACTCACAGTTGACTAAACTCGAAAAAACTGTGCAATTTCTAGTTGCAATGAACACTACAAAAATAATAAATTGATAAAAGTGTTTTCAATAATAAAATTATTTATGTACATTAAATTTCTAATAATTTGTAATTAATTGTTTACATTTTTATCAAAATTATACACATCCACACATTCCCGACTTTGTGCCGACGAGATAATTGTATCAACGTTGGAATGATTATCTATCTGACGTACACCCAATGTTATATTTTAACGTTTACTGAAAACATTGGAAGAACGTTGTGGCGACTATCTCTCCGACTCAATTCCAAAGCAGTCGTATTCCAACGTTGACTCAACGTATTTACCTAACTCAATTTTAAATTAGTTTTTAGACATTGTTAACCAACGTTAAAATGAAAATCCATATGACTGAGTTTAAAAGTAATTTTTCTCGTCTTTGGCTAACGTTAGACCAACGTTAAAGTGATTTTAACCAAATTTCTAACGAAATTAGACCAACGTTTGAAGATTTTAAACAAGAAATTTTTTTATGAACAACAGCAAAGATTAAAATCAAATTACGTACCATAAAGTTTATTAATTTTAAAAATTTAATTTTACGATTATAAAGATTTATTTTGATTAAACAGACGTGAGTTAAATTATCACAAATTCAGTCATTTTAATAAATGGTCAAACTTGACAAAATAAAAAATTTTCACAGGAACAAACTATATTTAAATCTAAAAGAGATTAGAAACTATAAAAAATGTTTTTGAGGATATGCTTTTGTAGCTTTTTTTTAAAATACTTCGAAACAGTATAAAAAATCAGTGAAGACTTTCGTGAATGCTTACACTTATAGTGCAAATCGATGCTTTTAACGAAGACTAAGACTATTCAGAATTTTATGGAATATAATAAGACTACTTAGATAATATTTAAAAACTGGAATTGTCAACATTATAACGGAAACTAGAGCTGTTCATAGTGTGACCAAAACTAGGACTACTCAAAATATAATATATAATTTTATCCACGCGATTTAAATTTAAATATATTGAAAAGTCATAGTTATATAATTTTTTAAAATAATGAATGAATTGTTTATTTATGTGAACTGTTATATGAACACAATGTATTTTAAGAAATCAATTTTTTTATTTTGTAAATTTTTAAATTTAAATTAATTTTGTTTAAATTCATTTTATCGATGCTTATTAAATTTTGCATATGCTGTAATACAGTAAAAAATTACCATTTCACTTACAGAAATTATTCTTTATTCTAATTCAATAATAAATTCATAGATTGGATACAGGAATTTCTTGCTTTAATTTGCCATTTTATTTTTAAGTAAAATATATTTTTGTTTATTTTTCACTGAGAGAATTATGATTTTAAAAATTACGATCAGTGCTAGTAAACTAAATGTATAAAGCACTTATTACATTATATTTAATCATTATTTAAAAGAACTGTAGCGGTGCTAGAAGTTTTTCAAATAACGTTTGAACTTTTTTAAACAATATTTAAAAAATTCTATCACTGCTAGTGTTTTTTTAAATGGTGATTGAATATAATCTAATAAGTGCTTCATGCATTCAGTTTACTAGCACTGTTCATAATTTTTAAAATCATAATTCTCTCAGTGTAGTAATATAAAAAAAGAACTAATGTTATTTGTGTCACAAATATTTTTTTTATAAATTAATAAATCTTTCATTTTGTAAATTTTTATTAAATAGCAAGTTGTTTTATTCTAATAAATGAACATTACTCAAAAACGATGTACTTAATATTAGACTTTATTTAGTTGTTTGACAGTTTATTGATTACATTACATAAAATTCATGAATCGTACCCAGGAATTATTAATGAATCAGACACAAATGAATGATTTCGTATGGTTTACTTGAATTTCCGTAGTAGACACAGTAATTTTTCTGTGTGTATATATTAATTCGAAATACAAATTTCAAATTTTATTTTAAAATTATAATTAACATTTTAGAAAATTTATAAACTTATTTTTTGTTATTAAAAAAAATACAAATAACAAATCATTTAATGATTTCACTAATGCACTTGAATTGTTAATTGTATTATATTTTATGTAGATGTTTAATTAAAACTAATTAAATTACACTAAAGTATTTGCAAATTGTAATAAGCACAGCTACCATACATTTTGAACAAATTAATTTTTAAGTAAAAAAATAATAAAATAAACAAACTGGTTTCTTAAAATGCATTGTAATATATTTATTTATACAACAATTCACACAAATGATGAAATTTTGCATATATATATATAAAATCTGATTGCGTATAGATAAAATTATCTATTATCTTTTGAGTAGTCCATGCTTTAGTTATAAATAAATTGAGCAGTCCTAGTTTTCGTTATAATTTTGTTACAATCCTATAGTTTTCAAATATAAACTGAGTAGTCCTAGTCTTTATTAAAAGCATCAGAATAAAAGTATGATTTAAGAACTTTCAAAGAAAAAAAATTAAATTAATCATTTTCATCGAGTTATCATAACGTAAGAAATAATAAATTAATACTACATTTAAAAAAATGCAACTTAATCAAAGTTCTACTGCAAATTTAAATAATTTTATGTAAAGTATTATCTTTTTATTAATTCTTAAAACAAAGCTATTCGAATATATATATCGTCTTCTAAAGGTGATTTTAAAATATTAAACTATAGAGAATTTTTATTTGAAATTTAAGAAATTTTTTTTGTTTTAGTTCGACAAAAATTAATTAAGACAGAAAATCCGGCTCGGTCACGACTTTTTTTTGCCTAATATTTTGTTAAAAGATTTCTATTACTATAGAGTTATTAATAAAATTGTTTTTGTACCTCGTTTCCTAGCTTATTTTCGAAATAATTCAATTTAAAAATTCACATGTTCCTATCTTGATTCATAGGTTAGAACAGCGCCGCCATATAAAAAGAAAGCATACGTTTTTGGTCGGTCCTTCTTTATATGGCGACGCTATTCTAACCTATGTGTCAAGATAGGAACATGTGAATTTTTAAATTGAATTATTTAGAAAATAAGCTAGGAAATGAGGTAGAAAAACAATGTTATTAATATCTCTATAGTAATAGAAATCTTTTAACAAAATATTAGACAAAAAAAAAGTCGTGACCGAGCCGGATTTTCTACCTTAAAATTAACGCACTTATTTTTTAGATGTTTTTTTATTTGATGTTTAGAAAAAATCTTCTAAACTGTGTATTTAAAAATGAATTATTTATCTATTAACATATATTAGTTAACACTGTTCAAAAAGCATCAGCAATTTTAGTATGCTTGCATATAAAGTATTTTTCAGTTACTTTTGTATATTTTTATTAATATGCAATTTAATAAATTCAATACAAACATTTCTGGTTTCGTTCTAAGAGTGATAGTTGGTCATTTATTCATTGGGCTAAAAGCCATACAAAAAAATTAGATACAGTAGCAAATTCCAGACAGAAGAATGCATTTATCTCTATATTATTTTATTTTTATTTTAACTTGTAAAATATTAATTTTAAATTGTATTAAACATTTAAATTTTGTATATTTATTTTTTTTATTTAACAAATGCACCCGTACTCTGTTAAAGCCTCTTAAATAATTTCTAACACAGAACAGTTCGATTCAAGGATAATAATTTGTATTATAATTTTCATATCTTTGTACAATCTTATCTACACTAACTTTTCAGATCATGTACTTTTTAAAATAAAACCTCCCAACTTTGTAAAACCCTCAGATTATTTGATTATGTAAAAATGTAAGTATTCTTTTATCTTTTTTAATCGTGATAAAAGTAAATAAAATTTTAATATTGCAAAATTATTTATTCAACGTGAAAAAGCTAATAAAGCAGCCAACACAGAATAATATTTAAATTAATTAAGAACACCAAAAGAAGAGCAAAACGAATGTTAAAACAATTAGAAAAACGAAGTACGTGTGATTAATCTTTCATGCATGAATAATGAAAGAGGTAAACAAAATTTTCGATTTAAAAGATTCAACGTTGAACAAAAAGAATGCGACTATTGAATTAAAAAGATGCAGCATATAAAACGTTCAAGAAAAAGGTGGGAGCAGAAAAGCGCGCGCGGTATCTCTTTCTTCGCTTCTTCTTTTTTGCGACGCTCTACAAAGTCGTCTGGCCTCGTGCGAGATACCCGCCATCCAGCAGGTCCGTGTTCGGCGACCATAAAAATAAAATTTCAATAAATCTCCCCACACCGGCACCAACTTTAGTGGGGTTTTCGAAGGGCGGGCAACTCGCTCATTGGTGCTAAGATCGCAGTCAGCAACGCCTACGACAAGCACAAATTGTTCCGAGCAACGACTCGTCCTGTACATTTTTGACCTGCGGCTTTATTTACTAATCCGGAATTGCTAAAGGAACTGCTCCGATCGACATTTCTCTTTCGAAATACAGTTTTTCTCAATTTTAAATTTCGCCATCATTTTTAGAAAAACAGA
The DNA here is from genome assembly GCA_022817325.1 of Idris sp. 1 HC-2018. Taxonomy (NCBI): domain Eukaryota; kingdom Metazoa; phylum Arthropoda; class Insecta; order Hymenoptera; family Scelionidae; genus Idris; species Idris sp. 1 HC-2018. The sequence continues at coordinate 9,955 of JABFPM010002539.1, read as the reverse complement.
GATTCAGGAATATGGAGAACAAATTTTAAAATTACATCTACACTGTACCAAAATTAACAAAAGAATAGTTTTTCTAATAAATTTTTCAAAAAAAAAAACAAAAACAATTGAAAACATATAATTTTTTTTAAGCTAAATTAATTTTTAAACCAGTTTATTTACATTATTTATTGCGAAGAAAAATTGAAAATGTATTAAATTTTTCTCAAAAAAAAAAACAAACAAAAAATGTGACTAGACTGACCTAAACTTTGATTTATAACCAATGAATATTATGACATATCGCATAAATAAATTTGCCGCTAAATATTATTTTGAGGATAAATAGTCGGGTAAATTGAATCAAATTATATTAAAGCAGTTTTAGTAAATTTAGACTATTTCATTACAATTATAGCATATAAATTAACTAAATTAAAAAGTTCTGTAACATTTCTGTGCGGCTATTTAAATTTATCAATCTTATAATTTCACTTAATCATCAAAATTCAATTAAGCAACTCGTAATTTTTTTGTAAATATCGTCAAAGAAAATCAAATCAGTGTTGATGATTTTAAATTATTTATCTGAAAAAGTTTATCTATATACCATTTATATACGTGATACATTTCAAAACTACTGATTTGAGCAGACAAAATTAAACCACATGGAAAAGCACAGCGTATCCTAATTGTAACAGACTTTTATCATCAATATTGTATAAAAGTCTTGTTTAAAAAATTATAAATGATTCCAAGTTTAAAACTTGATCAATCTTTTTTCAACTTCATTTTATTAAAACATACGGTGATCTAGTTTTGAATTAAATGTCAGTTTATAAACTATATACAGTCAATTTGTAAATTGTTCTTATTTAATTTGTGCAAAAATATACACCAACATATATTCATAATTTAATAATAAATTAAGTATAGCGGTAAAACAAAAAAATAGTACAATTTTAGCAAGAATTCGAAGAATTTTTGCGTCAGTAGTTACGGCCCTGTATGGAACACGAAAACCCTGGCGTGAGTGCAATTTAATATCACGCCCACGTACATGGAACAAAAAGATAGGGCAAGGCAATGGACGACGAGAGCAGTGAATCGTGGGGCGGTGGGGCAAAAGAATAAAGGCAGAAGGGGCAGAAACAGATCGAGTGGGGCTACCGTTTGGTGGATGATGGTGGGAATACGCATGGATATGGCACCCGAATAGTTTGCTGTTTGCTTTCGTCAGGTGCGGGCTGGCGTTTTTGTGGTCCATATTTAAATTATATTTAATGATAATAATAATAACAAATAAAAGAAAACTGCTGACAAAAACAGTATATCAGCAAAGATTGGGACGATAAATTGCGAGTCGAGTTATCGCAGAGCAAACGAGTTGTTGGGGTGCAGCGACCGCCACGAAGACATAGTACGGGTTACGGAGCTTCGCCCCCCGGGGAGGCATGCTCAACAATATCTCCGCCGGCGGTTCCGTTCATGGCATTTCCGGTAAGTTTCCGGAAGCGTTTTACATCTACGTTATCAGTCTCATGTGATTTTTTCGAGAGTGACGCGCATTTAAGGAAGTACAATATATACGACTGGATATTTGTGCACGCTGGTTGTAAGTATAGTGCAAAATTCAGTAGGCATACGGACACCAGTTACCAGTCACTATTTAACAAATTTCTTTAAGTTAGAATTATTGCAAAATGTTTGACTGTATTTTAACAATTAATTATTCAATTCTTACTGATTTCATAGAAAACAATTATTATACTGAAAGAGCTTTTTTGAATTCCTGTTGAGACTGTAAAATTATAAGCAAAAGTTTTTAAAGTAGAATTTACATAAAACTTTTATTTGCATTTCATTTTGTAAACTGATGATTGCAGATATTCCCTAAACTTTGAACAACTAAAATATTTAAAAGCAAATTTAATTACTAAATATATTCGTGCATTTTATGAAATAAATTTTCTGCACAAATTCAAAATTTATTCTGCAAAATGTTAAATAATTAATTTACCGCCAAAATTTTTATTGCAGTTAATAAACTAGTTCAAACTTTGTTGAAATTATAAATAATTCAAAAAATAAATACAAATATTGAAATTGTCTTACATCGATTTTATTTATTATAGTCTTAGACTTTTTTATTGCAATCATGAGAATTTCTTTGTTTGTGAATAATCATTTACTTCAATTATTCAAGAATAATATTAAGAGCAGTTTGTAGAATATCAATGAAGTCTAATTAAAATTTAGACATTATTGATGAAGTATGTTGGATTATATTTAGAGTACTTTTTCTAATAAAATATACTCAATGAAACCAGTAAATTATTGAAAATTAACATTTATACGAAGCAAAAAATATATTTACTCAAAAATTCTCGCAGTAACCTTTTGCCGTCGGCATCTTTTTAATAATTATAGATGGAAAAATTATGATATTTTGAAATCTTCTCTCACTGCGTGTTTTCATTTTTCTTTTAACTTATAATCCTTTATTTTGTTTATAACTGTCAGAAGAAAGCGATTACTTTAACAAAATTATACAATTAATTATTTATGAAAGTTAAAAGAAATAAGATTTTGAGCATTAAATTAATGATTGAATGTAAATTATCAAAAGCTTAAGAATAAGATTTTAAAATGAATAATTGATTTAAAGGTATCAACAGTAAAAAAACATAATTTAATTTAGAAAATACATTATATTCAACATGAAATAATTTACATGAATAGCTTGCATTAGAAAGTTTGACAAATCTGCAGATCTTATTGCAAACCCCTTAAACAAGTTAAGCTTTAATATTTTAGAAAATATTTTATGTTAGAAAGTCAAAACTGATTGTTAATTTGTAACTTTTTGATTTTAAAATCCAATTCAAAATATACCTATTTTTAGATTTTAATTTTCGATTTTATTTATAAGTTATTACTATATAATTAAATGTTTTAATTATTCAAATTTCAAAATAGCTATTTGTATATAAATAAATAACAAATACTGCGGATTCAAATCATAAGATTTATAAATAAAATGTATAAAAGTGTTAGAAACAAATTATATACAATTATATATGTCAAAAATGAAAAATACATTAACGCTAATTTCTAATAACGTATCACATAACTATAAATTATACTCATATGTGATATTAATGAATTGTGTAATTTTAATGAAACATTAAAACAACAATTATTTGGTATTAGACATTACTTTTAATTGATTAATAAAGAGTGTATGGAATAATTATTTAGTACATTTAAAAGCTATTTATTTTTATTCGTATATTGTTGACTGTAGCTATGAATGCATCGACGATAAAAGTAAAGTAAATAAAGAGCATTTTTGAGTATTAATTTTGCTTTATTAACGTTAACTTTACCATTTATTATCAAGTTCAATTTTACATTAATATCTGTAATCAGTACAAAAATGTAAATAAATATGGCTATGATTAAATTAACTTTAATCCAATCATTCATAAGAAAATAGTTGAAAAAATATTAAATAAAACAAAACTTCTTATAACATATTTTTAAAAATGTATTTGTTTAATATCTTTATTTTTATTTGCTTTGCGTATTTGTTTATTATAAATATGAAAAACATATTTATACAAATAAAATTATTTAAATTCACTCTAATAAAAAAATGTTGAATTAACTCATATGTATATTTATTTGTTCAATTAAAAAAAATAAATAAAGTTATTAATTGTGCTTTAATAAACATAATATTTGCAATGTGTACTTCGAACAATGTAAAAAAATTTCAAAACCTTTATTATACATTCGTATCTAAATATTCGAATCATTATAAAAATATAAATATCCTGTTCAAACTTTATTATTCGTAAATGTGTACCTTATCCTTTTGCTCAACTGAATAATAAAAACATTTGATTCAAAATTTAACTTCAGATATTTCAAATTATTTATAATATCAATATTCATTTCATATAAACGTCAACATTTTATACAAGTTTAAAGTCGGAAATGCACCCTTCTTTGGTATATAATTAATATATAAATTTTATAAAAAGTTCATCAAATAAATGAATTTTATTTTAATTTATTGTCGTCAATGTATCAATTTTTTTTATTCTCTAATAATAAGAAATTTCAGAAAATATTTCAAATTAGAACAAGTCTAAAATTCATTTTTCAAAACGATCTTTTTTTAATATTTTCTTTGCACTTTTTTAGAGTTTTCATAATTTTATTTGAATAATTATTCTATTACATAAAAAATGGTTGAAATAAATTGTCATGCACAATTTTGTTTTGTTTTTAACTAATTAGATAATTTTGCATCTACATGATAATAAAATCGTAAAAATATACACATCAAAAATATTATATTATGAAATATATAATACATCCATGACTGTCACTTGTCAAAGTTTAAAGAAAGACTACGATTTCGAACAGACAAGGCGAAAATTTTTTATAGAGCGTAATTTTTTTCATCCATATTCATCGTTGATTGAATATTAATTTAATTATCTTTGAAAGCGATTTGATTATCTTTCTGTGCGTTTTTATATTGTCTTCTGCATTCTAACGGTTTTTATTACATATACGTCAGTTACATTTTACTGCGCTATAAAAGTGATTTATGAAATTGGACATTGCAATCATTATAATAATCGGTGAAAACGTATCCGCTACTTTTTAGCGACCGTCGCAAATATATTGCAATCATTTTTAGTCAGTTATCATATTAAACTTATAAATGTTTAATTTATTTGATATCACTTATAATAAAAACGCATTTATGAACTAATTTCAATTGCAATGAAACTTTATTAAATTATCTTGACTTTCCTTCAATTTTACAAATTTTAAATTTTTTTTTCTTTAATTTTATAATTCTATTTAAAATAGTTTACAAACTCTATAATATCTCTGCAGAAATAACTTTTATATAAAAACTGTTACATTATAAATTAACAATATGATAATTTCCAAAATTATACTACATTTAAAAGCACATAAATAATCAATATATATATATATTATAACAAAATGTCATTGTACAAAAGTACATACATTTTCCATTACTTCTATGGGTTACGGTAATAACCAGGTATGTCCTAGACCTGCAATAGAAATGTAAACTTCATTTGTTATGTTTTAGCTAGTTTAATAAAACATTTTCGTTAATTTTTATTAAAATGTAGGTAAATGCAATTTTAAAATAGCTACAAAAAACTTACTTTTGCTGATTAAAAAGATAAAATTAAATTTAAAAACGGGATATTTTTTTTCTTACTTTTATTAAAATATTACTTATCTGATTATTGCCGGAACCCACAAACTATAACTTTGTGAATGTTCAATCAAGAGAAAACCATGTCTCATTGTTGATGGCCTCAATTATCTTAACTCTGATTGCATTAGATACGAAGTAAAGAAACAAAATAGCCAGACGCAGTTGAGCGATATTTAATGCATCCAAGGATATAAACACTATTTAACACTTATTGTCCTGTTAGTTCGCATGTCCTTAAGTCACTCAAAACAAAGTATACACCTAATTTTACCTAAATTTAAATTAATTCGTTTCATTAAGTTGATGTAATAAACATTTATTTGTTATTTAATTATAAGGTTATAAAAAATAATAAAGTGATAGTTATACAAAATTATTAATGAAGAATTTATTTCCAAATTAAATAAATTACGTTTTTCAGGTTGAATTTTTGAAATTCTATCGATTTTAACTATAATTTGACGACTTAACTTTATATAAAAATCTTTAACATACTAAAATTGTAAGTACGTGGTGCAAATAATTGAAAAACTTGATTTTATTCTGCTTCTTGAGTTGTTTTAAAATATTTGATGATCACAAAAGTGTTGCCTCGTGGCTTCTGACAATGAATAAGGAGGAAAGTTGGAGGATCAAAGGCAACTTGCCGAATTTTTCTGGATGCCGTAAATGCCGTGTTCTTCGGCCCAATAAAACCGGAAATAAAATCATCGGCGCGAATATCTCACAAAAGTAAAACGCAAGCCTGAAACAGTCGTAAATGTCCATTCATATAGCACGTCTTCATTCAGAGAAGTTAAACGCGTATCGCGGTGGTCTGTACCATTTTTTATCCACTATAAGACAAAATTTAACATTCTTAGCTGTTTTATTATGTTTGCGATAGCTACACTATGAAACTGCTACGAATAGGTGTAATGACTTGAAGTATAATAATAAATTAAATTGCTCTGAAATTTTATTTCTGCGGTACAAACAAATTATTTTAATATTAAATATTACCCCATTTTTCATAAAAGCATAATATTGTTTCTACAGATATGATTAAAATTAAATTCAATTTCAATATGTGTACGGTCTAAATGAAAATACAGAAATGCTGAGAATATCACTGCAAAATAAAGTGTCTCAAATTTCAAAAGTGTCTCACTTTTAGGTGTCTCACTGCACAAAGGGTCTCGAATCTGGAAAATGTCCCAATCAAAATGTTTCACCTTGAGACACTAAAATGTCTCATGATAAATCTATACAATTATTCATTTTTTTATAATATATAATTGATATGTACTATATTAAATTTATACATATATTTTTCGGGAAAAATGTTGTATTCAATAATAAATTCAAATAATTTAATTTTGACAATTTTACATGAATAAATAATGTATAAATAAAAAAAATGTATAAATAATTTTATACATTTTTAAATAATATTTAATTTCTTTAATTAAATGTTCCTTACCAAAAAGTTAATTAAAAATTATAGGACTTATTTATACATTTTATATTTCTTATTCTTTATAAACAACTTTTTTAAAAAATATATAGTCAGTTAATTTGCACAAATTCTAATTATAAAATTAAATTATTTCACAAAACAGCATTAAAATGATTATTAAAGCATCAAAAATTGTTGTAAACGAACAATTTGAGCACACAAAATTATCCATCTTTTGTCATTACGTATACAAAAGTAATGTCTTAGGTTTTAGCTTTTGAGTTTACGATAACTTTCTTGATTGAGACACTTGAATTAAGACACCAAACGTGACTCAGTTCGGGACACCTTACTTTGTAGTGTATGACAAATAAATTTAAAAAAATGGTTTATTTTTCATTTTCAAATAAATAAATTACTACATCATTTTTGTATGTACTTTTTTCTTTTACTTTCATTTGCAATATTAGTAATTTGTGTGAAAAATATTGTTTATTATTATTTTTCGATATTTTGCATTGAAAAAAAAGCTGATAAAATAATACAAAATTCATCATTCTGAATTAATTAGCTACTGGATTTTTATTTTCTTTCTCCTTCATAAAACATATTCAAAAATTCAATATTTTTAGTTGAAATTAAAAGTTGATTAATTTAATTTACCTTACACATGTACTATTTACTTTTCACAGACATTGTATTATGAACTTTACAGCTTTATAATTCTCATTAATCAGATATGTTTGCTAATGAAATGCAGGGAGAAAGATGAGTTTTCAATTTTTTATAAACAATTTATCGAAATTACTCTTTGCAATTTGTGTTTGATGTAGAACAAACTTTATTTAAACATTTTCGCATATTATTTTCATATACATACATTCATCATCTAAAGGTTAATTTTTTTAATAAATTACTTTCCCTATGCGAAATTTATGCAAATAGATTTTGCATTTAGTTAGCCTGTGGAATTTGGTCAAATCTAAAACCGTTTTCATAAAATGTATACAAAAATTAAAAAAGATTTTTTTCAGTAATTTTGTATAGCTATATGAAAACTTTTGCTGCTATAAATTTTTTTTAAAGGTTCCATAAAGTTTACCCAAATACTGTTTAAATTTGGGTAAATTTATTTATTTTAATAAATATATTTAATCGACTATATAATAGTCTAGTTAAAAATAGTCATGAAAGTAAAATATAAATATTTCAAATTTGAAAATCTATCTCCTCCGAGGGTTTTGAAGGTAAATTTTTTAGATTAATTTTTTTTTGAAGTAAAATACTATGCTTCACAACTTGACGGTGAAAAAATGGTCAAAAAATGTATTCTTGATGAATTTTGGGTACCCATATCCCCTGCTAGGCCCCCCTACAGACCCACAATTTCGACAATTTAAAACCTCATGTTCAACTCTATCACCATGTAAAATTTCATCAAAATGCGTCAACTCATTCTGGTACTTGATTTTCGTGATAGAACTTCCCCTTACATTTGGCTTATATTTATCGAAAACTTATTTCTAATATACTTCATACATGCAAAATGTTATTTTTTGCAAATACCATTATAAAATCTTTTTAAAAAACTGCTTAATAAGAAATAATTTAAATAGTTTGTCTTGCAAATTATTTTTGCTTGCAAGTATTGCAAGTATTTATAAATACTCGAGTTGCTTAATGTAATAAATGCAAAAAAAACATGAGAGATTAGATTTTATCATCAAATTAATATTTAAAACTAATTTTTCCCTTTACAGTAAATTTGGTTCCAGTGCGAGTCTCTTGATCTGATGATGATCTATCAACTTTTAGTTTAGGCTAAATGAATATTTAAAATATAAAAGCACATAGTTTTAAATATTGAAAAATAAAAAAAATAAAATAAAAAAAGTAAAAAATTATAAACAAATGAATAGTTAAATGGAAATAATTTTTTTTCTATATGAATAGTTAATGATGCCCAAATAATAATATTAATTATTTATGTATTAAAAATAAAAAAATGCAAATGAAATACAACGTATTATAAAATATAAATCTTATTTAATAATCGAATGGAAATCTGTAGTATTTACTATAGATATTGTTTTTATTTAATATTGTAATACAGTTTATTATAGTAAAAGCAAGTAGGGTATTGTGAGAAAAATGGGCAATATGGAAAATATATTTTTTTTTCAATATCGTTAAGTTTAATAGGCGGATATCTTTTACGTATTTTCATGTATACGTATACATGATTTTCACAGTAATTTTCACGGTGCTACACTTAAATTTTCGTTTTTTGACAAAATCGTTTCTTTTTACGGAAAAGTACCGTAACTTGTGCGGATCTTTTTTCTCCGTGTATGTGTATCAGCAAATATACATGCGTTTATAACATCTAAAAAATTTTTGAGTGTAACTTATACATTTTAAACCTAAAGCTTCAAGCTTTCGAATGGAAAAAAATTGCGTATACCAAAAAATTGGCAAAGTTATGGCGATTTATTGGCTGCAGACTTTTTTTTTCACTTTTAAAATCTACACAGTTTGCATTAAATATTACCATTTGATTCGATTTGAAGATCTCATAGATTTTTTTAAATAAAATAAGTTTTTAAATTAAAATTACAAAAAAATGCAACAAAATAAAATTCAAACCATAATTTTTTCAGAAATGTTTTATCTTACTGAACAGTGATCGACCAATAAAAATATGTTTTCGTTATGTTCAGTAAAAACATTCTAAAAAAAGCATCAAGTCTTTTTTATACTTATTGAGTTTTTCATTTTGAGATCTTAATAAAGTTTGTATGAAAAAATATTATCTAACCGATAACCTGTACTACCTACCCTTTCCACGCTCTGAGGGAGAACAACACAATGTTGTGTGTGAAAAACAAAAATAACAGCTTTATGAAAATGATTATTTCCGAATTCACGAATATATTGAAACAGTGCTTTGTGATTGGTTAATCTGACATGGATATTAATTCTGTCATTTGACCAGGAAATTTATTAGTTTAAACAAAAAAATATGCAAACAAATATTCTGTACAGTTGATACATTAAACTTAAATTATATAAATTATGGTATAAAAACAATTTACATATAATATGCTTAAAAAATTATCGAAAATATTTCCAATGAACATGGATTTTCAAAGGATTAGTGATATTCACTATGAACGTATTATTTTACAAATTTTAAAGAAAATAACGCCTTGTTAAAAAAATCGTTTTATAAATATAAAAAATTTAAAATTAAAAAG
>JABFPM010002538.1:0-16447 GCA_022817325.1 Idris sp. 1 HC-2018 | reverse complement strand
CTGGAAGATTCGCCAAAATACGAGGATAGAGTCCGACTGTCATGGCGTCTCCCTGCGCGCCCCGCAGACCCTGCTCCGAGGGGGGTCAGCGGGCGGGGAGGGGGCAGCAAGGGCCGACGGGAGGAGAGCGGCGCCGTGGGCGCACGCGCACCAGGCCTCGGTTTAACAATTTTCCGACCCTTTGCCACGTTTTTTCCGCCGAACCGCGGCAAAATTTCGTCAACCTGCGCAGACGGGAAGTGCGCGCGCACGTCGTCACCGCGCGACGACACCGCGGCGGGGAGGGACGTCGCACTTTGTTGTTGTTCGCACGCACTTTCGGGCCATTTCGGGGATCCAGAAAGACGTTTATTTTGCACAAGACATAATATGGTGTTTCGCATTGAATGACAAATTTTTAAATAAAAAATATTTGTTTTTAGATATTTGTTTGTTTATTTTTCGGTTTAAAATATAAATAAAAGAAAAATAACCACTTTTGATTTTATTAATTAAAAAAACTTATTAGTGGATTTTATTAATTTTTTTTTAATTTTGATTGGAAAATTAAAATGTAATCTCTTGAATGTGTTAAAAAATATTACGGTTTAAGTAAAAAATTAAAACTGTTAATTTAATAATTACTTACAAAACAAAATAATCAAATCAAATAGCAGAGTGGAGTTTGAGAAGGCAAATATTGTTGATAAAATGAGCAATCGACGATAACACCGCCATCACATGTCTGAAAAGTGCAATTAAGACTGTTATTACCACGTCGTAGTGAAAAACTAAGAAATTATATTTAAAATGTTTGAGATTTCTTAAATTGATTATAAGAATTTTTTATCGCACAAGTAACATAAATATATAAAAAATTAAAAAAAAACAATAACATAAATGCAAAATTTTATTTTACTATATTTTACTTTGTAAAATGTTTTTTATAGTTAAAAATTATTCGTTAAAATAAAAAATAACAACTTTGTGTGTAATAAAATTAATTTTTATTTTTTTTTTTTTTTTTTTTTTGAACGATAAGTCACACTTAATTCTTTCTTCATAGCCAACTTATTATGTATAGTACCCTATTTACTATTATATCTTAGAATATACGTGATTTCTAGGAAAAGAAGATTGAACGCTAAGCGGTTGCGAAATGAGTCATCAGAAATGTAAAATATAAACAAGAATATTTATTAATGCTGAAATTGAAAATAAAAATGCATTAATAATTTGTTTATTGAATTTTTTAATTTAATTTTAATTTCATATATATTTTTACTCGAGTAATTATTTTTCGATTAAAAATTGTTCTTCGGTTAATTGGCAATTAAAAATCGAGTTTAATTTTGCCGTCGATTTAAATATATAAATTAAGAAACAAGTTTTTCTAGCTGAAATTAAATTTAAAAATCAAGTGACAAATCGATATCTTCGTTACTTTGGAAAATCGAATTTTTTGGGCTAATTGAATCTGTTTCACTTGTTTCGGACAAAACTTTACTGTCATCTAAATCGCAATTGAAAGAATCGTCCTCCGTCAGAATATTCGAAAAAATAGAATCAGCATTTACAGTTTTTGTCGTGCTATCGGAACATACTGGTTTTTTATTATTTTGCACAAACTCGTCCACCTCATTTTTATTTGACAGTTTTTTTGGCTCTTCCAAATCAGCGTTAAATGAATCATCTTCAGTTAAAAGATTCGAAAAAATAGAATTAGAATCTGGAGTTTCGGACGTCATATCAGAAACTAATTGTTTATTGTATTTCACAAACTTATCAGTTGAATGTAATTCATTTCGATTTGATAAAATTTCAGTTTCCTCCAAATCGTCGTCACACGGGTCATCTTCCGATGATAAGAGGTTTGAAAATATCGAAGCAGATTTTGTATAATCAGACGTTTTTTCTGTAACAATTTTTGAATCTGATTCTTTCAATTTTACTGTAACACTTGGTGAATCTTCATCTTCTGTAAGAAAATTCAATGTTTTTTGAGAATTATTCAAATCTTCTGTGATTAAACTGTTTGGCTTAAATTTTTTACGAAAAAGAATGTCAAATTCCTCATCTTCTAGAAAATGAGAGTCGTAAATGACTGATTGAGAACCTGTTTCACTGACTCTGGTCCTTTTTGATGAACTTATATCAGAAACATACTCTGCACATGGATTAACTGTTTCAAAATTTGTACTCAGATTTGTAGTCTGGGAATTTGTCTCTCTGTTTAAATCTGCTTTGAGAAAGTTTAAATGCTGCACTTGAATTCTGCACTCTTTCCCAGTACCACTAAAAAACACCTGAAAAATATTATACAAATATTAACTATTTAAGTATTTATAAAATTATAGTTTTTGTTTAAAATAAAGATGTTTATTGTAATAATTTTGACCTGCATCAAGGACTGCTTTGCTCCACAAACTTTACACAGCCATTTTTTAGCCTTTTTTTGAATTTCTACCTAAAACAAAAATAAATAAAGAACAAATTTAGTTATTTTAAACTTCAAAATAACAAGTTAAATAACACTTACTTGATACATCTTACAGCCACTGCAACACACAACATTCATCATTTCTGACATTGTTATTAACTTTTTAATTAGTAAATACTCGTTAAAAAATGTCTTCTTTTTTGCTGCAATACTTAAATTGTTTTTTTAATTGAATCTCATGAAACTATAAACAAAAGTTACTTCAAAAGTTTTCGTTTAAACACAGCGGGAATAATATAACCTACAAAAAATTCAAATAAAAACTCATTCAAACAAACTACTCTGATATTTTTATATTTAAATCTTGAATAACAAAAAATGTAAACAACACTACTATTTTTTTTCACTCTGCCACAAAGACAATTGAATAATTCAAACCATAATTCGTTATTTGAAAAGTTATTTTCAAATTTATTTCAACTTATCAACAATCGATAAATGAAACTTTTCTATCGCTCTCAGCAGATGTCACAACAATCGGCAATACACAAACGCAACAATTGGAGCCAGCCGAACGATAACATCATCAGCAGCCAATCAGAGTGGTCCGCGATGGCGTCATAATTATTTTTAGCCTCATGACTCACGAAATAAAATGCCTTGGGTTTGTATTATACGCGATATAACAGCGGGATATTCCAGTTTCAACTGTGCAATAAGTCTGATCATTGTGCCTTAAAATTGCGCTCGTTGAAAACAACAAAGTTTCAGTTCAGCTCAACTCGACCTTAATTGTCTACCAAAAACGAGCACCGACTGTCAATTACCTGTCAAAAGTCAACAATGACGGAGTTTTGGGAACTGGTGCTCACTTCGTGATTCTTCCAAAACTGCCAAAGACAATACAAAAATTGAACAAAAATATAAAATTAAAAAAAGTTGAAGTTTTGAAAATTATCGCGTGGCCTTCCGCGGATTATATAATAAAAGACGGTGAGCGCGAGCAAACGAGTGAGAGTGGCCGTGACAGAATAGAAAAAGGCCGACACTGGAATAAAGGAGCCATAACGAGACAATTCTCGGAAATTATTACGTTCGATTTACGATAGGTATATACCGCCTTTTTCTTTGTTCTGCGAAATGGCACGAGGCTTTTCAATAACATATGTATATATGTTTCCTTTTTTCTATTTTATGTTGAGTTTACATGTTTTGCATTCTTGAAATGACTGCTTGCTGAATTCAGTATTGTGATCAAAGTGCATTTACTTGTCAAATTTAAACATTTTGGAACACAAATCAGGTGTTAAATAAAAGGATTTTTTTTTTTTTTTTTTTTTTTTTTTTAAATTTTTTCTGTTACTTTATTGAAATACTGTTTATATAATGTTGCAACATTTTGCAGTAAATCATAATTGAAAGCGATTTGTGTTTTATTTGACTTCTCGTTTTTTCTTTTGTGCTAAGAAATGTGCTGCGAGGAATGTGTTGTCTGAAAGCAAGTTTTTTCCTGCTCTTCTGTGTACGCTTGTTATTTGTTTTTTTTTTTCAAATTTTGGCACTTGTCCAAATCAAAAATCCACATTTTTATGTTACTTGCTTTGTTGTGTAAAATTTTCGATTTACGCATTTGGATTTTTTGTTATTTTCTTCTTAAATCCTTTTGTGATAATCTAGTGTTGCCCTTGTTTACACTAAAAACACGAATCGCTGATAAATTTGTGTCCATTCGCAGTCAAGGATTTAAATGCTCGCTCAAATTGCACAATATTGTCAGAATTTCATCAGAATTTGATACTTACTTTTGTTTTGTTTTGAATTTATAAAAGTGAAAAGAACAAATAAGTCATTTTTAAGTTTTGTGGATGTTTATAAATGTTTCGATTTTAGTGTTATTATACATTTGACATATAAGGCGGATTGTAAATCAATTTTGTATCGGTTTATTTATATTTCTAATCTAGACTATTATCTGACACACCCATAAATGGTACAATTTTTAATAAAGGAAAATATGTTTTCTACATACGTATACAATTTCTTGATAAAATCGTAAAAATAAATTGTATAAAGTAATGAATTTTTGATTTGTTAATAATAAATAAGCTGAATCAGTAAACAAATATATAAAAACAAATTTATCCACTAATCCTGGTTGTGAAACGCTTTTTTTCAAAAACAACTTTGTTTTATCAATTCATCAGATAATTCAGATAACTTTATTTATTGCGTCTTAAAATTTGCCAGATCAACAATAACGATCGGCATTTTTGTTTAGTTCTTGTAATTCAGTTTTTTTATTCTCAAATAGTGTAATAGAAAAAACTTGACAAAATTGGTCATCCCAAATCTTCTATCGTACAGCATTTCAAAACACAACTCACAATAGCTCATTTGCTTTTGTAATGAATTTTTTTTCTTTTTCAAATACAAGAATCCTCCCTGCCTTGCAGGTACAAAATATTTTCAACTAAGGAAACATGCAAGCTTCAGAGAATTTATTATTTTCAGGCTTTCAGATTATAATCTCAGAATAAATGAATGCCGCTTACAAAAATTATGTATGAAAGAAAAAGGAAAAAAGAAGAAAAAATACCAACTATATGTATATTATTTCCCATATGCGTCATCGTATATTTGGGTTTTCCCAAAGTATTTGGGTCACTTTCTTTTTTTCTTTGATATGTTAAATACTTTATTTTTTGCCAAATACTTTAAAATTTGCTAATGCAAATTTTACAAACTATGAACAAATATTTACAAAAATTTTCTAAACAAATATTGTTTAGAATTGTTTATTGTATAACAAGTAATTGTTATTAATTATAGTGCATAACTAAATATTGAATAAGCGATGTATACAATGTGTGTGTATGTAAAGTGGTTTTATTCGGAGATAATTTTTTAATTAATGCCCAATTTTCCATTTTTAATTCTCAGGATGAACATTTTTAATTTTGTATGAAACTTGATTTTTTTAATAAGATAACTAACGTAGTGAAATACTTAACATTCAGATCTGAAAAATAATAAATTAATTAATTTATTACATAATGTAAATTAATGAATGGTCTTGCTTATTGCCACATATGGTTGTATTACAGCACTCACGGGTTCTTGTATTATTATTGGCGAATAAAAACTTACATTTGGTTTCATATCAATTTTTATACAAAATCATTTCTTGAACAAAAAAAACTATTATAAAAAGTGTTTTAAGAACAAAATGGAATAAAGAATTTTATTGTTGCAAAGTTGTATTGTCTCTAAAAGCAATAAGTGGCATTTGATTTTTATGAAATTATAATAATAAAATCAGTATTTTAATATAAATTTAACAACTTGGTTAATTATCAAAAGTCTTTATTAAATCTATATGTAGGTGTATATGTATGTGGGAAAACAATATTAACTCGGACACGTTTCTTTAATTTAAACAGTAATATTTATTATTAAAGATATAAAATTGAATGAAAATACAAGTCAGGTCTTTGATTTAATACAACATGTTTTGATCCGATCACATTGCAACTCTAAAACGAACTCCCCACTTCGTTCTCCTTGCGTTCTCAGCTTCAGTCCTGGACCAAATTGGGTCCTTTTGACAGCTACAAGGTCTCCGACGTCGTATGCGAGAGTCATCTTACGTTTGCGATTAAAATTCGCACAGTTTTCTTCTTGTACTTGTATGATCTGCGTGTTCGCTTCTTCTCTCATTTTTATCGACTCCTCTTCCAAGTACTCCAAAACGCAAAGATCCGTGTTGTTTCGCATTTTCACTCCAGTAAGCAGCTCGAACGGTGTTCGGCCTATACTTCGTTGGAAAGTAGAGTTGATGGCACGTTGAACAGCTGGAACCTTGTACCACTTCGTGGGGTCCTCTGCTGAGAGCTTAGCTATGACGACAGTCACAGTGGCATTCCATCCTCTTAACTTGCCCGTTTGCTCTAGGCAATTCTGTCGTCACCACGAAATGCTTTATACCTTCTGTTGCACAGTAGTCTTGAAGCTCCTGCGACGTGAACGATGTTCCTCTGTCCGTAACCAGCTGCGCTGGGTTGTCAAAATTGGTCTTCAATAACTATTTTTCAATAGTTTCGCTCGTCTTGGTGATCTTGACTGGAAAAAGCCACGTATATTTTGTCAAGACATCTATGATTACAAGAATCTAAATGTAACCTTTGCGTGTTGATTTAAAATGACCCACATGATCGGCGTGAAGAGTGTATAAAGGGAGACTTTTCTTAGACAAAGAATGAAGAAATCCCTCCTTGTTGCCTGACTTTTTATTCATAATCAAGCATCTTACAAGGCTTCCGAGTACACGCTTTACTTTCTTCTTCAACCCTGGTAAATAATACTGCTCCTTCACTTCCTCTTCTGTCTTCTTGGCGGCATAATGACCTTTTTCATGAGCGAATTCGATGATTTCTTGCTGCATGGGACTTCGGAACCACCAAAGCTTCTCTTTCGTCGACGAACTTGAACAGCAAACCGTCTCGCAGAATGAAATCATCGTAAGGCTTCTGCTTCAGAATGTCTTTGATCGCCATTAGTCCTTCGTCCTTTTCTTGTTCACTCTGGTCGTCTATCAGCAAATCCAAAGAACATAGTAAACTGGCTCAAGACATCAATATGTCTCATCTTCGTTCCTGCACGGTGCTCCAGTTTGTAATCAAACTCTGATAGGACCATAGCTCATCGACCTATTTTCGGAGGAAGATTTTCTTTTTTCATTGTTCCTTCAAAAGCTCGGTAATCCGAGTATATCCTAAACGGAATTCTCAACAGATATAACAATAATAACAGCAAGAGCTTCCAACTCATAACTGCTATAGCGCTCTTCCTGCGGTGAAGTCTTCTTGTTCATGTGAATTACAGATTGTAATTGCTGATCTTCAGGTGACTTATGTAAAAGAATAGCTCCGAACCCAAACTTGCTGGCGTCCGTTTAAACTTCTGTGTTGTATTTAGGGTTGTAGATATTCAGGACAGGACTTGACGTTAAAGCATCTCTCAACTTTTGATACGCTCTTCTCTGCTCTGATTGCAAAACTCAGCTTCTTAGTATTTAAAATTGTTGACTATTTCCTTCTTCGCAGTTTCCATTTAGCCCATAAAAGTTGTTTGAGTCGGTTCTTGCTTCTTGTTTTTAGGGCAGTTTGCTGCGATGTGGCCATAAGTGTTACAATTAAAACAGTTTCTTCCCTTGAACTTATTTTTGCAGTCACTTGTTTTGTGATTCGCTAAACCACAAAAAGTGCATCTCTGACATGGGTTTGTGTTTCTACTTGAATCTTCAAATTTCGTTTCATTGCTTGTTATTTTCTGGAAACTTTTTGCATGGCTGCTTGACTTTGACTGATTTTTGTCAAACTTTTTTGGTACCACTTTTGCCAACGCACGTTCGTAATATCTCAGCTTCTCTTTAAATTCCTTGATAGACCTAGCACCATAGTGAATTAACTTCGTTCCTGTTTCGTCCTCAATACCGTCTATAATATACTGCATCAAGGATTTGTCGTCAATTTCTCCTCGGCTAGCAATCACCTTCATTATCAACAGGTATTCCTGGAAAGATTCTTTATGTTTTCTTTTCCAATGAGACAGCATTTTATGGATTTCCGCGTTGCTTGTTTTGACGTCAAATTCTCTTATCAAAGCCTTCTTCAGCGCTGACCACGACGTAATTCCTTTTTCACCCTGCACAAACAGCTTAGCAAAATCAGTCAGTGACCTTTTGGCAAACACAAGGCACTGCAAATCGTTCCAGCTCATGAGAGTGGCATTTTCCTTAAATTCTGTGATCCATCTTTTGACAAGATAACAGTCTTGGTCGCCAAATGGTCTGATTGAATTTTAGACGTCATTGAAAGTAAGTGAAAATATGGACGTTTTCGCTCGATGCTTCGTGTTTAAGACACTCGAGGCATCGTCGTCGTATTCTTCATCGTCAATTTTCTTTGAAAGTGCTTTCAAATTTGACTTATAATAGCAGATGTGCTTTTTCAGTGTCGTCCTCCAAGCATAAAATCTGGCAAATTCCTTTTAAATCTGCTTCCTGGAATTCCTCTTCAATAAATTTGATTTTTAATTCATAGTCTTTGGATTCAGGTTCAAATGTAAAGCTTGAAAATTCTCCAAGTCTTTTCCGGTTTTTCCGATTATCCGGCGTTGTTTCAAAAATCAAATTGTGTAAAGCTTTAATGGCCTTAACGGGCATCTTCGAAATGTTGTTGTTCACACGTTTGATTTCTCTATTTTATGTCTTTACACGTTGCAGCACGCTAATCGACTTAGTCCGACTTATCAAAATCATACAACTTAAAACTTTGCATGTCACGTAATTTTACATTTTACGTTTTGCCGTTGTATCAAACTATTTGTTCACTTTAATGTTTACTTTGTTCATTTTTGCGTATTTACTTTGTTAATATTGTCCACAGTTCTTTTTTGCAATGTCGTTTTTATTTGTTTGTTTGTTTTTTTTTCTGAAAAATTCCGCTTCTTTTCGTCGTTAGTTGAATTTGGTGAAAATTCAACGTTTTTTGTCGTTAAACCCTCCTTTTGCACATACACTGGATAAAGCTGACCTCCAATCTTGAAATGCCGTCAAAATCAAAACTGGTAAACGTCGTTAGCCAACTTTTCGTTTTCTTCATTGTGTACACAAAATGGCGGATTCTTTCTTTGTTCTCGTGCGTCGTTTTTCTTTTTCAGCTCTGGATCTCGGTTGAGACCCCAAATTGTAGGAAAACAATGTTAACTCGGACATGTTTCTTTAATTTAAACGGTAATATTTATTATTAAAGATATAAAATTGAATGAAAATACAAGTCAAGTCTTTGATTTAACCCGGGAGTGGTCGCGTCCACGGTCATTTCCCCGCCCTTTTCAGTTTTTTTTCTTTTTCACTTTTTTTCCTTACGGAACACATATATTCGCGATACACGTAATTAAAGTTTGTCCATTTTTCTATTCGACTGCGCAATCCATTTTTCAGTTTGTTGCGATCTCTTTCTGAACCGAGCGTTGAAGATGACGCTGGTCGTTTAGACCGTAGCGCGATCACCAACGTTAGTGCAACTGTTGTCTGCTACAATTTTATGGCTCGATCAACCGGCGTGCTAGTTAAGTATAATTGTCATTATAAATTAATGTAAATAACAATATTCAATCGTTTTTATATTAACAATTGAATAATTAAGACTTTATTGTTTTATTAATGTGTTTGTTTAAACAATTAAAATTTTTGTTCTGCTATTTTTAAAAATTTGATACAATTGTAGGTTATGTTTAGTGATTTAGTTATTGGCAGAGATGGAGAAGAATACATTTTGGAGATCAAATTCACCAATAGAATTTATAAGTTATTCGGATGACGGAAAGGATGAGGATGCTGGAGACACAGAATTTCAGGACTCTAATTCAGATAATTCTGACGGTTTGACTGAAGAATAGGAATCTGACGAACCAAATGTAAGTGTTTCATATTTACATAAATATATTATAAAAATATTTAGAAAATGAAATACAATAAATGTCAAATGAATATAATTTTATTGAATAAAATATTTTCAATTCCAGCGTCATCCCTTGCAATTAAATTTATATGTCGGCAAGGACAAAACAACTTTTTGGAACAAAAAGGTGCCACCACGACAAGGCCGCCGGAGACGGAATATAGTTACTAATCCTCCTGGAGTCAAAGGTGCAGCTAAAACGATGACGGAAGCAATAAACATTTGGCGTCTTTATTTCCCTGACAGTGTAATCGATGAAATTGTAACCTGCACCAATATTTACATCGAAGCAAAAAGACAACTCTACGCTAGAGATCTGGATGCAAAATCAACTACTCATTTTGAATTGGAAGGTCTCCTTGGATTGCTGTACATTGCTGGAGCAATGAAATCGTATCACTTGAATCTTGAAGACTTCTACGCCAAAGATGGGACAGGAGTCAATGTCTTCCCAGCTACAATGTCATACCAAAGAATACGGTTCCTGCTGAGGTGTCTACGTTTTGATGATATTCGCGACAGAAGGGAGAGACGGATAACAGACAGACTAGCACCGTTTCGAAAATTTTTCGAAACTTTTGTTGCTACCTGTCAAGCTCTTTACACTCCCAACGAGTTTTTGAGTCTTGACGAAATGTTAGAGTCATTTCGAGGAAGACGCGTATTTCGGCAATACATTCCCTCGAAACCTGCAAAATATGGAATTAAAATTTTTGCACTTGTAGATGCAAAAAACTTGTACATCTTGAATTTGGAAATCTATGCCGGTGATCAACCTGAGGGTCCTTACAAAAAAAGCAATAAGTCTTTTGATGTTGTGAAACTACTTGTTCAGGCAATATCCGGGTCTGGTCGAAAGATAACTTGACGATGGTTGGCACGCTGAGGAAAAACAAAAGGAAATTCCTCCATGTTTCGTACAAACTAAAGGGAAACAAGTGTACTCCAGCGAGTTTGGGTTCCAAAACAATAAAACACCGGTATCATATATACCCAAAAAGAATAAGGCTGTCTTACTTCTGTCAATGATGCACGATGACAATGCCGTTAACCAAAATGATGAAAGAAAGAAACCTGATATCATCGAATTTTACAAAGATACAAAAGGTGGAGTGGATGTTGCGGATGAACTAAAAGGTAAAAAGACGGAATAAATCTTTATGATTTTGTTCAAACGATTTTTACAATAAAACATTGTGCATATTTAGGTATATATTCGGTGTCGAGAAAGAGCAACAGATGGTCTTTGACGATATTTTTTGGGACCCTCAATGTGGCAGGGATCAACGCCCAAGTTATTCATCAATTAAATAACAACAAAAAGTCCTGCCGTCGACTTTTTTTGAGAAACCTGGGATTGGAGTTGATTCAAGAACACCTGGACAACAGGTCAAAAATCAGTACCTTGCCAACGATCGTCAAGCATAAACTTTCGATTGTCCGAAAGGAGAAACCAGAAGCTGCTGTGACTAACAAAGTGGAAGGAAGAAGTAATTATTGCTCTTCGAAAAAAAAACTGAAAAACGAAAAAACAGTGTGAAGAATGCAAAAGTTTTATTTGCAACAAACACACTGTTTTAGTGTTCACAAATTGCCACAAAAGTTCGTTAAGCTTCTCGGATGAAGAGTAAGAATTAGTTCTTCTTTCTATAATTTTAAACAAAATTGATACACATTTAATTATACAACAATTTAATTATATCATATTTTTAGTTTTATTTATTATCTAAATATTATCTGCGAGATTAGATGTAAGTAACAATCTGTGATTTAATTAATCAAATGAAAAATGTTATTATTTGTACTTATTTGGGATCAGAATCTCATTTGTGATATTAAATTTGAATAAAAATGATAAATATGTAATCCTTTTTCATTATAAAAGAAAAAACATTTTTTTAATAAAAATAAGGCAAAAAACTAGTCTTAAAACATTGATATAAATGTCGGTCGAAATGACCGACGCACGACCACTGACGTTATAGATTATGGCGCGACCACTCCCGGGTTAATACAACACATTTTGACCCGATCACATTGCAACTCTGAAACGAACTCCCCACTTCGTTCTCGCGTCATGTTATATTTTTATCATTTTAGATTATAGAGAAAAGTGGGAAATATATAAAAAATATTTAAATATTATTCTTGCTTTTATATTGCTTAGTTTTTTTATTTTATTCTTTCTTTGTTTACTTTTTTACTTCTTTTTTTGCTCTTTATGTCATTCTTATATTTTTCTTTGTATTTCTTTTCTTGATTTTCACTTCTTAATTTAAAAAGTCTAACAATTTTTAATAAATGTATTAATTTTTAAAGTAATTTTAAGTTTTTGAACACTAAACTTAAATTGTTTTAAAAAAATCTTAGATTTCAGCACAAATGTCTCGCAACCACACAATGGATTCATTTTACGAGGACAATGGCAACTTCAACAACAGCACAGGCCGCGAGAGCATGGGTCACCTGAAGCGCAACCTCACCCTGGACCTAAATCAGCGCCAGGGCAGCGGACCCCAAGCGAAAAAACCAAAACTCAACCCCCTTCACCTGCGCGAGTCCCTGAGCTTGTGCAGTCCCGGGATCCTAACCTCGCCAGACCTGCAAAAAGTGACCACACCCGACATCGAGAAGCTGCTGCTCGCTCAGCAGGACGGTCTGATGACCTCGATCCCCACACCAACAACACAAATCCTCTTTCCCAAGACCGTCACCGAAGCCCAGGAACTCTACGCCCGGGGTTTTGTCGACGCCCTCAACGAGCTTCATCACTCGGACAGCTCGCAGGAGCCAGGTGGTGCCACCTGCGGTGCCACTTACACCACACTGGAGCCGCCGAGCAATATGCATAGCGTGGATTCGAGTCTGTCGCAGGGTCTGATGATGGTTAAGGACGAGCCTCAGACTGTGCCGAGCATGTCGAGCACACCACCTATGTCGCCGATCGACATGGAGAGCCAGGAGAGGATCAAGCTCGAGCGCAAGAGGCAGCGCAACCGACTAGCCGCGTCCAAGTGCCGAAGACGCAAACTCGAGAGGATCTCCAGGCTCGAGGACAAGGTCAAGACTCTGAAGGGCGAGAACACCGAGCTCAGTACGGTCGTACACAGGCTCAAGGAACACGTCTGCAGACTCAAAGAACAGGTCATGGACCACGTGCACCACGGTTGCCAGATCATGCCAATTACCAGCAATTTTTGTTGATTTAACAAGCTATGTCGGTTAAACTTTTTTTTGTTATTTCCAGCTGAGAAATCATGCAGATTTTGAACATTTTAATGCAATTTAGTTTTTATGAAAGTTGATCTTTTAATGTTCAGTTTGTAACATTAGTTTTAAATATTATAACTGTCGATTAATGACAACTTTTTTATGAAGAGTAACATTCTATAAAGTTAATTTTGTAATTTATTTAAAATAAATTAAAATTTTATTTGCAAAAGTTGAGTTTAAAGTTAAAAGAAAATCAATCTTGAACTTTCAACTTCATTAACATTTTACAGTCTTTAAATTATTGCAACTTCAATGAAAATTAGATTCGCTTTTTTTTTTTAAACCGACATTGTATTAAGTTTTTATTTGTTTATTTTTTATTTATTTTTTTTTAAATTAGTAAATCGCTTTTTTTGTAACAGAGATTTCCTAGTTAGATGGTATAGACTTGTAATCTAATCTTGATTATCACACCATTAGATAATCTTTGTTGAATCAAAAAGCGTGATAGTGAGAGGAACTTGAAATGTGTAGTTACTATTTCAAATAGTATTTCTCATTTTTGATTGTCTCCTCTTCACTCTTTTTTTCTTCTTGTAAATACATACATTTTCATAACAAAGGACAACAAAGAAATAAGCATTTTTCAAACTTGTCCTTAACATTTTAAAGAGTGACCTTGTCATTGTTGTGCCATGGAAAGTCTTTCGGCAAATCAATTTCTGTGCTTAAAGAAAAGGAAATATTACATGATTAGTTTGGATAATTTTCATGGCCACCTTTTTTCTGGTCTTTGGTGCGAAAACAAAAATAATATAATTTTTATAACTTTTATACTTTGATATATATATATATAAATATATATATATTTATTTATATATATAATTAAACCCTGGTACATTTACGTATGTATTTATATATTTATATATATTGCGAATTTTAAGCTTGATTTAACCGCTGTTATGATAAGTAAATTGTAAGACGTTTTTTTATTAAATTAAAAGATTGCTTAGTTTGCAGTTTATAGTAACAATTCTACGTTTGCGTTGCAGACGTTGATTTTTGTGTAATTTATATATTTTTGGACTAAAAAACATTACTGTAAATTAATTTCTTGTACTTGTGAGAGAAAATTATTTACTACGACTTTTTATCAGTGCTATTGGAATATTCCAAAACTGCAAATTCAATCACGATAATCAAACTCCGTGTGACTTTGTGAAATTCTAAAATAGCCTACGTAGATTTAATATGTATAAAAAAATAATTAAGACGCAATGACAGATTAAAATGTAATTTTATATATATATATAAAATACTGCAATAATAAATGAAAAAAATGATATTTTAGCAAAGAAACAGTCGCTAATTTTACAGTCAATAAGAAGGACAGATGCAATTATTTTTTATTCGCAGTATTGAATGATCAAACTATATTTATTATACTTTCTCGACGACAAAGAAAAGACAAAAAGTGTATGATTAAGTGATAATAGCTTTTGTACAACGCTTTTCGACAATTTTTTAATCAATATTTTAGTTAAATAAATTGCCTGACTGTCGTTTGACATAAATTTTGAATATATATAAATGTATTTTATATTTGCAAATGACACTGACAAAGTTATTTAACTAATGTGTGCAATAAGAGTGCAAACAGATGTGTAACACTTCTAGTCTAGGGTTGTACAATTAATTGATCGACAAGAATTTATTAAGTAACGATGAATATAAGTATGTCAATTAATCGTAAAGCCTTACTCTGGTTCTTCGGCGGATTTACGTTCGTCTTAAAATGATAGTCATTGTAATTGTCAATATATCTATAAAAAAATAATTTTCAACGTATTAAGTTTGCCACAAAATTTCTTATATACACTGGCAATAATTAATTTTTCAGAAAATAACTTCAGCTACTTGTAATTAAATTTTTCAGCAACATTTACAGTTTTATTCAATAAATTGTTCAATTAAAAGTTCAAAAAATGTACATCGAATAAAAATTGTTAAAAGAAGTTTCAATATAAATTTGTATACACAATTTTCTACTGTTTTTTTTATATATATATTATTATATTTTATATAAATAGCATTGGCGTGATTCTTTCTCATTCCAGCATTATCTTTGATTACATACGTGAATCCGCCACGAAAATCATGTACGAGTATTTAAAATAAAATGTAAAACAATAGTCATGCGAATTATCAAAGCAAATATCGAGTCAAACGAGAGGAAAGAGTTTTTTCCTTGGACATTGTAGTCTATCACATCATCATTAGTCAAAGGGAAATGTTCAACTTTACAGCGACTTGTAATGTTTTCACAAGAGAAAGCATATTTTTCATTTTCTTTTTTAAGTAACGTATCATTTTATCGAGTAAAATTTATTATATTATTATAGGAGATAAAAGCGAGAACAAATTGCGGAACAAGAAATCTCGTACTTGATCTACAATCGTCAATTCTGTACTATAAATACTGCTTCAGATGTTGCCTTGCTATAGTAACTACTCAAAGAACAAATTTCCACGTGTGCATTGTCATTAACATAATTATTAAGAGCTTTAATATTCAAATACGTTACGTAAGTGCGCTTCAAACTTTCATCAAAGATTTTTTTTTAATTTTTTATTTATCCAAATAATATGAACTGCATTTAACTTGAATAAAAATTAGACAGTTATTTATTGTTAAATGTCTGGTCTTTATTTTTCTCTGATAATAACTTTATAAACGCAACATGGTATTTCTTCTGTTTAATAATTAAAATGTGGTATAAAATTTTGTTTATTATATATTTGCAAGAAAGGTATGAGTGCACAAATAATATTGAAAGTAAAAACATGTGATTTAGTCGATAAGAAAAGAAACGTCGTCGAATAATATATTTTATTGTTAAAATAACGTCGAGCTTGCAGATTTATTTTTAATCAAAAGAAAAGAAAGTATTTTTTTAGCAGATAGTTTTTTTATGGTTAAAATTGAACAATCATGATAAAATTGTTTTTAAATATTGTAACAAATAAATCAACTAGCTTGACAATACTAACAATAATAAATAATTAAAATAAATAAGTTATATTATATAAGAAAAAAAATATGTAATGTATATTTGCAAAAGAGCCTACATTATTTTAAATACATAATTTTATTTTTGAATGAAATATGATATACATAAATAAAATAATTATATTAATTACCTATTGGTGTTGTATGTTTTTTCCTTTATATTTAGCATTAAAATGTATATTTTTTAATTTGCAATTAAAAGTTTACTTGCTAAAATTATTT
>JABFPM010002537.1:0-16448 GCA_022817325.1 Idris sp. 1 HC-2018 | reverse complement strand
TGTTTAAAATATAATCAACCACTGTTTCAAAAATTTATTTTTAGTTGAAACTATTTATCTTTTAAGCGATAACATTCTCAATGAATTTAGCCAGCAGCTAAAAATGTATTAAAACGTGCGTTACAAATGTTAATTCATTCTAATCTTGCTTTTACAATTGTAAAAATAATCTAAGATTTTATCGAAATTACTTTTTTCAAAAGTCTTGCTTCAAGATTCAAAAATTTGAAAAACATCTATACATTAGAAACGAACAATTTGTGCACATTTAAAATTGCATAGTTTAAAAAAAATATATCTGACGCTGAAACATTTTGTTGGCCTATCAGTGACGTAACGTGATGTCGTTTCTTAATTTATGATGAACTATTTTCTGCACACGTTTTCTCTTTCTCTCATTTCACGTTTGGAAATTTAAGTCAAGCGCCACTTACGTAAATGTTTTGCGGATTAAGTGGCGCTTTGCAATCACGACGTTTGCACACACTTGTGGCACACGATTTTCTCAGACAAAAGTATCTCTCGCATTAAAAATTCGTTTTGTTGAAATGCAAACCAGAAATCTGAGCTCAGGACACAATCGCTTTTGTCAACTTTGACAGCTTCATTGTGCTTTTCATTTGTCATAAAAATAATCAATCCTCTGTCCTCTTTTATTTGTTCTCATGTCTCTTTCTTTTTAAATTCCCGAGAATGTTATTGATCGTACACTAGGGAGTTAAAACTCATTTGCCATAATTAAAGAAGGGCTTTTTATTCAAACTTCTTTTTGAAATAATTTGTAATGAAAAACTTACTTTCATTCTGTTCATTACTTTAATTCATATTACTTTTTTGAACACTTGAATACATTTTTTTGATTTCCATTTGTAGACAGTGTATAAACCTTGCTTTTTTATTGTACTTTAATTGTTAGAAAATGTAAAATGATATTTTATTGATTGTTCAATGTTTTTAATGTATATATTTTGTCTATGATTGAAAATATATTATAAAAATAAAAGAAGAATAGGAATGTTGAATTCAGGGATGATTTATCCGTGGTGGATGTACTTATTCTTCATAAAAGATTGGCCTACTTTACTTGACTTTTGTCTATTCACAAAAAAGAAAAAAGTATTTTAATAGATTGTGTTTCAAATAAATACATTTCGCTTATTGTAGTAGACTCACAAAAGATTCAATCAAGTTGTATCTGAAAATTGAAAATGCTCAACAAAATTTCGTTTTATTGATAAAGTTAAAAATAATTATCAATAATTCTTCTCACTCGATATAAAATAAATTAACTAAAATTGTTATATATTTTTGTTATGCAAATAATTGTTTAAGAAATTGCAATTATTTTAATAATTTATGTTCGATTTGTTCGTTGAAGTATAAAATTATTTAAACATTTTAAAAAAAAATTCTAGTAATGAGGAAAAAAAAATCTAAAGAGCTATTCAGTAAAATATCGATAAAAAAGTTTGATAGACACGATTTGTTCGGGAAAAACAATTGAAAGATGTTTGTTACAACTTTTGTTTATTTACTCTAACAACTTTCTGATTGAGTATAATAATAGTAATTATGTATTAATGTTATCAATTTTTTTATTAATATAAATTATGATCTAATAATTTCTTAAAAATTAATAAAATTTTAGATTAAAAATTTATTTTAAAACAAATATAAAAGCTCAAATTTCTGAAAACCAAAATTTTTTTCTAAATGTTATATTTATTATTTATTAATTTTCATCAAACACAATTATCATAGTCAAATCGTACAAGGAAAAAATCATATTTTTTTTGTTTATTCCAAAAAGTTGATTAACTCTCAAATCGGGAATTTTGTAAATGGCAACTCGAAAAGCAGAGATAACATAATCAGACTCGATAAAAGTATCAA
Organism: Idris sp. 1 HC-2018; assembly: GCA_022817325.1. Classification (NCBI taxonomy): domain Eukaryota; kingdom Metazoa; phylum Arthropoda; class Insecta; order Hymenoptera; family Scelionidae; genus Idris; species Idris sp. 1 HC-2018. The sequence continues at coordinate 14,555 of JABFPM010002537.1, read as the reverse complement.
ACATTTTAAAAAAGTGGTATTATTCAATTTTTCATATCTTTTATTGCGAATTTCTAGTCAAACTTTGATGTTCAATTTAGTTAACTTGATTTTGAACGAAAAAGTGGAGATTAACAAAGTAATAAAAATAGTTGGCGATAGTTTAGTCCTGTTTTTTTTTTTAGTAAAATACACTAGAACTACTTTTATCAAAACAATATATAAATTAATTTTAATCTTGATTTATTATTATTTTGTATAGCCTAGTGTCATGCTAAAAGGATGGACCGAAGAATTTTTATCTGTAAGTAAAATTTTCATTGACTAATTAATTAAAAAGTAATTCATATAAAACACATAAATAAAAAATACGGTCTCTGTTTTTTTTTCTCAGACAATTTCTCGACTGGATCCAAAATTTATAGCACTTCACTGCCAGGAAGTAGGTGGAAAGAATTACGAACAAAGCATGCGACATGTTGAAGATTTTGTTAGGTGAGTCATAAATTTATACGTAGCACCTTAATAGCTATAAAAATTAAATTTAAATTAAATAGACAGTTTCTTTCAAATATACTTAAGTATATTAAATACATCTTTGCTGAATAAAAAAACTTAAAAGAAATATATGTATTAATATTTGTATTAAATCTGCATATTTCAGTTGTATTTATCATTCAATTACATTTGTACCTTTGCGTTTTAAATGAGGGCTTCCTCGAAGGTTTCACTTAACAGCATTATTTTCTATTAAACTAATTTCATAATAAAAGACGCCCGGCTATTTTTTGCCCTGTCAGTGAAATTGATATTGAACCGGGGAACAAATTGTGTACTTAAGTTTAACACAAAGCACAGCAAATAAGCACCTTCGGTTTCTCTTTCCATTTTTATATAACCCTCATCATCAGAGTTTCCCCTCAATAAATAAAGAGAGCACTAATATGAACGATGTATCAATAATAATAAAAAAAAGTGGATAAATAAAAGCGTGTTACGCGCGCTCACACACAACGCAGAATCGTATAGTTGATCGTAAATTTATGTACAAGTCCCTGAAGGCATTAAAAATAGATAATAACTTGTCTCAGTATAGTTGAGTGAACTGCTTCAAAGAATTTGCCTATTGAATAAATACCATAAGAAAATCATGATGCAATATCAATAATTTCGAGATATTTATCATCAAGTTCATATTTGAGGTTTAATAATAGAAGATCCTTCATTAAAAAAAGTATCTATTATATATCAGAATTATAGTAAAATTTAGATAACTAGTACATTTATCTATTTGAGTTTTTTAATTTTAAAAGATCCTTCTATAACAAAACCTAATATAAATCCCTATTCTTCTTAAAACTAAAAAAAACATACATCAAATATTTAAACAAATATAAATCTTAAGCTTTTAATTTAAATTTTAGGCCGTTTGTTTTAAAACTAACAAAACTTATACATATAAATCTTAAAACTTTAGAACATTTAAATTAAAAGTTTGATTAGAATTAACAAAATATATACAGTGCCCGGGGAAAGTTCTTTGACACTTGCTTCAAAGTATTTAAAACACTAATGTTCTTTGTAAAATATTGATATTATTGCATGAAAATTGAACTGGTTACAGTTAAGTTATCCATCTTTCAGAAAAAAATATTTATTTAAAATAATATTTAACCCCTTCCCCTGAGCAACCTCGATTTTGTAGCTATTTTTCAAAATAAATGGGTCATGTTTCAAACTTTTTTGGAGTCGGAATTCAAATAACACATTTAAATCAACTAAATTTTCTTAAAATTCAAACTTTTATGAAGAGTTAAAAAAAAGAAATAGCAATTTCAATCATTTTTGAGAATGTTATCGCATTTGTAACATTTTCTGTTTTTAACAGAAAAATGCAAATTTTTGTGTGACTAATAGGAGATAAATAGATAAAAAAAATTATGTTTGCCTGAAAATATTTTTTTACCTTAGATTTTATGTTTTTAAACACTATAATCCTAGTCAAGATGAAATTATTATATTAAATTTGTTTTTTTTAATTTGTTTATGTTTGGTCACAAGAAAATTTACATTTTCCAGTTAAAAACAGAAAATGTTCACGTGACCCATTTATTTTGCAAAAATAGTTACAACATAGGGTTTGCTCAGAGGGGAGGGGTTGAATATTATTTCAAATAAATATTTTTTCCGAAAGATGGACATCTTAACTGTAACCAATTAAATTTTTACGCAATTATATCAATATTTCACAAAGATATGCTCATATTAGTGTTTTAAATACTTTGAAGCAAGTGTCCAAGAACTTTCCCCGGGCACTGTACATATAAATCTTGAAACCTATAAACTTTTGATCGTTTCCATTTTAAATTGTTTATTTCTCAAAACTAACTATTTCTGTTTCTATGCACTTTACGTTATATTTCTAAGTATTGTAATATTATCTGTGCTTATATGTTTCAAGATTTATAAATCATTCTAAATGTTTTCTTATGGATCATAAATAATATAATATATTATTTTTCTGTCACACGGGATAACTCCTAGGTGTACATTCAAATCTTGAAACCATAAATAACTTTTGTTGATTTAAATTTTAAGTTGTGTTAAAACTAATACAATTGTACCTATAAATCTTAAACTAATCTTAACAATAAATTGTCGTTAATTTAATTTTTAGGCTACTTATGTCTTCTGAAGAATTGAGGCTTTTCGATAAAGTTCGTGTCTTCCTAGACGAGGACTACTCATCTGCTGAAAATTTTACGGTAAAGCAATTTTAGGAGTGTCAATCAATTTCACTAATTTAAATAATATCCTTGATTTAAAATTATTGACCTGGACCTTGAAATGATGTTTAATTTAGGATCACCTTTAATTCAAGTTTTATATATATATATATCCAGCATTTGAACTCGTCTTCAGGTGTATTAACAATTTAATACGCATGAAACACGTTTCTTTAATTTGGCGTATTTAATCCATTTCAACGTATTAAATCTATTTGACTTTTTTCATTTTGTGAAACCGCGCCAATTTATTAACATAAAAAAATGTATTGTGAAAAATGTCAAAAAATGTGTTTTCGATAATTTTCATGTTTAATTATTCAATATATTTACATTTATCAGTGTTCGTTCATTAATTGTTGTTCTCAAAGAAGTAAACATTTCAAAGTGGAAACCCTAACCTATAAACTTGTACGACATTATACATTGTCAATCTTCTGTGATGTATAAATTAACAGTGTATTTAATTTCTTTTTATGTGAAATGGCATTATAACACCATTTTTTTAATTCGTCTTAGAGAAATATTTTATAGGTTAGGGTTTCCATTTCGAAATATTTACTTCTTTGAGAACAGCAATTAATGAACAAAAATTGATAAATGTAAATATATTAAATAATTAAACATGAAAATTAGCAAAAACATATTTGTTTGATTTTTTCATAATATATGTTGATATTAATAAATTGGCGCGATTTCACAAAATGAAAAAGGTCCCTTTCGAATAATTTCAATACATTGAGATGGATTGAAAATCTAATCCTGATGTTTTAATACGCAAAATCAAAGAAACGTTATTCAATTATTGTGTTGCTGAATGCGCCTGAATACGAGTTCAAATGATGGAGATATATATATATATATATATATATATGTTTCTTCTTCTAGGCTCTGGGTAATTTTTACTTCATCCATAATTCAGTTAAGGATGTCATGTTGTGGGACTTTAAAGGTACATTCAATTGCTGAGCTTTTGGAAAATGTGATTTACAAAGTTTAGTTAAAAAGAAAATGTTGCATTTGCAGAATGTACCTTTATACCGGTTAGCGGCAAAGACGTATATTCTGGTAACATAGAAGCAGTATCTACCAAAGAAAAAGCAAAGTTTCCCCAGGACTTTTTTCCGGAATGTAAATGGTCCAGGAAGGGATTTTTGCGTACACGATGGAGCGTCAGCGGAACTGCATTTGATCTCATTAACATACACTTATTTCACGACGCGAGTAATTTAATTGCCATGGAGACGGTAAATTTATTTTAAAATAAAATAATAGATTAGATTTATCTTTTTTTTTTGACCTAGGTGGCCTGGAAACAAAACTTGTACATATACATTAAACATTAATATCTCATTTTGTATTTCATTATTACAAAAAACGTTCTGCAGAGTACAATGTTTCTATCCTTTTATTTTCATTAATAAGTTCAAAGATAAATAAGCATACAAATACGGACTCTAGGGAGCGTCGAATGTATATCATATAATGGCGAGTTTTAAACCCGTAGCAACATTACCCTTCAATTTATTTACATTCAGACCACAATTTTTGCATAATTCCTTAGTTTTCCAGTGAACGTTGTGCCAAAACAAGTATGAATTATCTTCATATTTTCGTCGTCATCATTACAATATATTTTTCACTCTCTTAAATTAAGATTACACTTTTTTCTCTTATTCATCCTAGATCCTTCCCTCAAAATAAAATAATGAAATCATTTTTACCCTATTTAACTGATCGATAGTTGAATCCTAAACCTCACCATTGTCTCCTGACTCAATACTTTTGAGATGAACATTCAAGTACTTTCCACTATATGTCATTACTAGACAATTCTAAACATCATTCAGTTGTTATTTCAAAAATAAAAATAAATTAGTACATCTTAATATGTTAACTCATCATGTTAAGCCCAGCCAGACTCTATAAAAGTTAAATTTTTGCTCCAGTGGGGAACGGGAAAGTGGGGATAAAGTGGGGATAAAGTGGAAGGAAGTCAAGTCAGATATGACTCCGCCCATACAATTGGGCGTTAGAGAGGGGAGACCGGCTGGCCGGTGAATGAGTTAATTATCAATAATTTTAGAAATGTTTTAAATTAAAATTCTCCGTTCTTTTCAGTTCCCATCGGTTTACTCTAAAACACGAAGAAGAGCTTTAGAACACACGTTAGACAAGTTTCACATTGATCAGTATACAAACGTGCCGTACTTTTTATTTGGAGATTTTAATTTTCGAACTGATACCAATGCTGTGATTCAAGTAAGTGTTTTATCATTTATATTATTTTAGATCTACCACCAAGTTTTGTTTAAGAAAGTTACCAATTGAGTCACAAAATAATTCTTACAGAAACTCACCGAGGATACACACGAAGACAAACTTTCGAACAAAGGTATTGTGAACAAAGTGCAGTATCGAAATGACAACGACGATCTTGTCTTGACTTTAGGCAAAAAAGAATTCTCACATTACGAGCATCAGCATGTCTTCAACGATGACAGCGGTCAATGGGTAAATATAGCAGCTCATTTTGAAATACTTTCACTCACATTTCACTGAATAAACTTTTTTGTATTCGCAGTTGCGAGAGTTTGACAAAGAATTAAAAGACTTTGAAGGAAGACTGTTTGAATATCCGATAGGATTTGTTCCGAGTTATCCTTTCGAGGAGGATATCAAGGAGGGCACAAATTACATGCAGACAAGAGTTCCAGCCTGGTGCGATCGGGTTCTGCTGAGTCCTTCTGCTAAATCACTAGTCCTAGATGTGAGTTCAAAAATTTTGTACAAAAATTCCAATAAATAAAAAATTGACTTTTTTTCAGACCCCATCTATCGAGTATGGAATTATGGGACAGAGCACGTGCATGGGCGATCACAAGGTAAGAACTGGATAATTAAAATTCAAAAACTTAAATTATATTTTCTACTTCAATTTGTTGTCGAGGTAAAATTATGAGTAAATTTAAAAAAAACTGGGTTTATTAAATTAAACACTTGCTGACTATTTAATGATATTAATGATTATGGTGCAGCCTGTTTATCTGGAGTTTCGAATGAATATCTAAACGCTAAGGTACCTATCTACGAACTTCTTTATCTGTTTCATCTTTATTTATAAAAAAAGTTTTATATTTTCTTCAATTTTCTTCCTTTAACCATAACCACCAGCGTTAAATATTGCAGGCTTGCTAAATGTAGTGTTTGCAGTTGTCCTTCATCAATCACGATCATTAATTTTCATCATTATATTTGTAATTTGAAGAACCGAAAGACAAACATTTTTATTCTAAAATTGCACTCATTAGATTACTTTTAGAAATTATTTTATATTCTTAAAATTAATAGAGAGTTACAAATTTTCTCACTTGAAGCTAGGTTTTTTTTAAATCATTTTCAATTAAAAATTTTTTAATGTAAAAATTAAAAGTTTGTCTTGAATGTTCTTGTTAACTCTGCCTGAATTATTTCAATTTTTCTCTTTTATCATTTTTGTTTCAAAACGTAAATAATCATTTTTGATACATTTTTAATTAGTAATTCAGAATTTTTGATCAGAAGAAAAACTTTTTTTATACATATTTTCTATCCCAAAGAGTAAGTGGTAAATTAAATATACCATATGCACATAAGTAATATGTAATAATTAAATGAAAATTACAAATAGACGTAGAATTTCCTTTGTTAGTAGGACCATAATCTATATATATTGTCAGTTGTACAAAATTCCAAATTGTTGAATGTAGATAAGTTAATTATGTTTTATTCTTGAAAAATATAATTTTGCGAGATGTAAAATATCAAAATTCTGAACAGGCTCTTTGTATATATAACTCAAACATAATGGACAGTCATATATATATATATATATTCAATTACAATGTTCATTCAATGAATGGATTCCCTTTTAATGTTCATTGATAAATTTACAAATTTACCTCTAAAATTGATTTTTTTAATTTTTTGTATACAATTTATAAATTTATCATATGAATTAACAACTAATTTTTATGAAAAGAGCATTTCTAACGAAATACTTGTTCATAGAAGTTTTATGCTTTAAAGTAGATGTTTATATAATACGGTCTGATTTTTTAATGAAATTTGGCTATTTGAAAATAATCTACTTGTTTCCAAAATGTAAAATATACAATTTTGTATTAGGAAAATGAATTTTTTCCCCCTTAAGAGGAAGTATCATGTACAACTATTGTCGAACAAGTAAAGCAAATATCAATAATTTTAAATTAATATTAAAAATTATACAAATTAAATTAATATGTGAAAATTCAAATATAATCACTGTTTTTGACTGTTTACGTTAACTTTTTTTTTGTAAATTTTACCAATATATCACAATTTCAATATTAAAAAATTAAAGTTTTGCTTTTCTCAAAATTCAAAACAATTTTTTAGAGGAGATTCCAGTGAAATTGTAATTATATGAAAGATTTTAAAAAGAATCATATAACTATTGCTATTTATGTATTTTTTTATGTGAAAAATGATTACATAAACGACATTCTGATTAAGTTGGTATTTTTGTAAGTTAAGAATTGTAATATTTGAATTTTTTCAAAATTCTTCATATTCATACGAGAGATTGTTGGAAATCATGAAAAATATTTTCAGCAGAAAATATTGAAACTAAAGGAGTAGTTACATTTTAAAAATTGATGTTTTTCTACATTTTACTATAAGCAATTTTATGATAATATTTAAATCTCGCATTTTTCTTCAATTTTTTAAATCCAAAATAAAAATGTACAACTAAATAATTTTACAAAAAGCAATTAATGACTTTATCCCAATTTAGGATGAGTATTCTGCATAAAAAATACATTTGCACGAATTTTGATAAACTCCTTGATATATATAGCTAATATTTCAGTGGAACCTCCCTTTAACCTGTTCACCGTTACTGACAAATTAACTTGCTACATTTCATATGCATGTATTCAAAGATTTATTTAATAATTATATAAAATGGTTTTTTTCGTGTTTAAAAAACATAAATAGTGTAACAATTATTAAAATGATGGGTTCTCAATAATTAAATTTTCAAATTACTCAAATTGTCAAAATTCAAAAATTTGTTATCGTTATATTTTGTCCTTTAGAACTTTTTTATTAAATCAAATTTTTATGTGATCTCATATTTAAAAATTAAAACACTACTTATTTCTAAAAAAGAAAAACATTTTATAAAATAATTATGTTAAAAGTATCTTTGAATACATGCATATGAAATGTGGCGAGTTAACTCATCAGTAACATAAAACGGTTGGAATCAGGACGCAAGTTAGCTCGTCAACAACAGTGAACAGGTTTAACACACTGCTAGAAAAACAAATAACTTTTACTTAATTTACGTTGATTAAGGTGATATATGACTCGTGTTGTCTGTTTCTCTCACACAAAAATAGTTTTTATGTAATATTTTCGTTAATTTTAAAATTTTTTTGTAAAAACGCATGATCGATTACTAAAAAAAAACGTTTTGGAGATTTCACGATAAGGAACTTTTTGTAGATTATGTAAACTTGAAATTAACAATAATATTACATAAATACTATTTTTGTGTGAGAGAGACAGACAGTCCGAGTCACATATCACCTTAAGGTGGAAAATCTATTCAAAACTCTGACCTTTGAATTGCTCATAATTTTGTCAAAACACAAAGTTGCTATTTTGATAACATTAATAACACTATTTTTTATATCTCATATCCTGGCAAATTTGTCAAATAATTCAGTTTAAATATTGATATTCTCCTATCTTGACACATGGGTTAGAGTAGCTACAATATAAAAAGAGACCATATATTTTTGGCCAGACCTTTTTTAAATGGTGTTACTCTAACCTATATTTCAAAATAGGAGAATGTCAATTTTCATTTCAAAGTAAATTATTTCACAAATTCACCAGGATATAAGGTAAAAAACAATATTGTTAATAATGTTATTAAAATAGCAATGTTTTGACAAAATATTGAGCAATTCAAAAGTCAAAGTTACAATGGAAGTTGGGACACGATCTCAATTAACGATGAGATTTGCACAAAAACTTAACAGATCATCACTTATGTTATAATAATATTCTGAGATATTTCCATTTCAAGATACATATTTTCTATCTCGACGCGTTGGTTAGAATAACGCCGCCATAATAAAATATCACGGATCAAAATTTAATATATTCTTTTAATATGGCGGTGCTATTCTTAACCAACACGCCGAAATAGGAAAATACATATTTTAAAATTAAAATATCTCAGAATTAAGTGTCAACAAAAGTCTACAATAATTCACATGATGTTATCACAACTTAAGTAATGTTCTGTTAAGTTTTTGTGCAAATCCCTTCTAAAATCAAGCCCTAACATCTTTAATTCAAATACAGTTCACACAAATGTATCAAAATCCAGAGGTCGCTCATTTGTAAATTAAGAAAAAGTCATGATACATCCTCTTTCAAGAACCAAAAGACCAAATTTTGGAAGCAATTATTTGTTCTCCTTCGTGTCCTCCCTCTGCCAGCAGATGTGACTACAACCGAATCCTCGATTTGCCTCTTTTCAGCCGGTCTACCTGAGGCTGCCGCTGACGCCAAACGCAGGTACGCTAAACTGCTGCAGCTTGCCAAATGCACCCGAGTTTTGCTTTCGCGTGTCAAACAAAGAGTTGCTATCGATGTTGCCTGATTATCGTAGTTGCGCACGAGCCCACTCTGTTGATCTCTCGTCTAATCTGTTGCACGCCACACCGGCTAAGCATGACCCCTACACCCCGGACAGCATGGACAGTCCGAGCCCGAATACGCTCGCCCCGAGCTCCGCCGACCCAGACTCGCAGTCGAGCCAAAAGCCCGCCAGGCTCGACTCAAAGAGAGCCGTTTCCGCCTCTCTGCTCAAGTCCCGGCTGGAGACCATTGTTAGGACCACTCAGCAGCAGTCGGAAATCCGTCGCAGCCCCAGCGAGCAGCACATCCCCAGCCTGGAGCCGAACATGCGCGAGAACCGCAGCAACAGCGACATCTCGTGGCGAAAAAATTGGCAACTTTTGCCAGCCGAGCCGAGTCTGGTGATCCCAAAGATTGCCATCATCAACCCGAGCAATTATGAGTCAGACGCGAGCTCGGTTCACCTACACGAGGACAAACTGGAGAGGCATAGTGTCTGCTCCAGCACGTACTCTGAGAGCAGAACCAAAACGATCAGCGGCGATGGCCTTAGTCAGGTCAAGTCCGAGGAGTTTTGTAATGAAATTGTCACGGAGGAAGAGGTGCCGAGGGTGGTGGTGGAAGTCGAGACTGCGAGAACGGAGACCTCCAAAAATACCACCAGGAGTAACTCGATACAGAGTCAGGACAGCACCGGGGTTAATTTGAAACTTAAGGCGTATAATAAAATGACCGAAAGATGCAAGGAAAATATCGCCAGGAAGGGAAAGTGCAAATGTTGCATTTTGAGCTGAGAGCGCCATCTGGTCTTGAAAAATGCCGTGCAAAAGTAATTGTCAACATTTTATGACAAGATTTTTTATATTAGAGACTTGAGAAAGCGCCATCTGGGCATGATTTGGAAAATTTCGGAATTTAGTTTGTTATGAAAAGGTTTTTTCATAGGTCGAGCTATTTGGTGACTTCTGATAAGCGCTATCTGGTGGTATTTAACTGCAGAAATGCTGGAAAAATTAAAATAAAAAAGTAATCGGGAAATTTTAATTTGTTTAAAATAAAGTAAAAAGTTGTATGCAATTATTTTATGAAGAAAAGTATTTGATACTTTTTTTTTATTTAGCACTGTAAAGAATAATAATAATTAAAGTAAAGTTTTTCTACTGCGAATATTTAGAAAGAAAATTTGAACAAGTGATCTGTGCTGTTGGCAGCACTGAAATCAAGAAAAGAGTTAAATTATAATCAGTTCTTAGAAAAAAAAAGAACTTTGAGGATGTTTTGTGTATTCACGAAAAAAAAGTATTAGGTAACTGAAGGAAATGGTGAATAACTTTGTACGAATTAAACTGTAATTTTAGTTTTATTAGATTAATACAATCGTTGTTTAGAAACCCGATGCTTAACAAACAAACAAAATTTGTGTAATTGGTAGTACTCTTTTGCTGCAAGCTTGGGACGTCTCGTGGGTAAGTGAACGAGACCTCGGGCTTCAGCGTGGGTCCCAGCTCGGCGTCTTTCGACTGTAGTGCCACTACACGGCGGTGCATGCTACTCGCAGACTGCGCGGGCTGTTCGAACATACTCAAGCGTACATTCCAACAGTAACTTTACGGAAAAGTTTTTTTTAATAAATAATGAATTTTAAATGTAAAAGAAGATGTTAAAAAAATTTTAAATCTGAAAACACAAAATATACTTCAATCAAAAAAGATAGTCAAACTTTTAGTATTAGAAATTTATCGAACCCGATAAATTGTGCAATCTTAACTATTCTTGTATGATTATAAGAAAAAAACTGCCGTAAGATGATATAATTTTATGAATTTATCTTTAAATATTTATTGCCTTAAGAAAAATAAATAAATAAAATCGATAAAAGTAAATTTACATATGCCTCGCAATATTTATTTAAAAAATAGTTTAATAACAAAAATAAACGAAGCTTTCGTTATTTTCGGAAAATTTTATTTTTATAAATTCAAAGGTAAAATACTAAAAGAAATAGATAGATTTTTGAAGTTTGCAATTTTTCAAAAATATCAAAAGTACTATATTTTATATTATATAAAATATATAGCATGTTGTAAACGATCTGTTAATGTAAATATAAACAAATGTGTTGTACTTTTATTTGCTGCGCGACGATTTCTATGTGTTGAATTTATTGACTAATTATTTACAAGAAAAAACCAAAAAATATTTATATTATTTGATGTAAATAGAATGTGACATAGCTGAGACACTGCCAAAGTAAAAAAGCATATATTATTATACTTTCAAACAAATTATTTATTCAATATACGTTAAATAAAAAAATCATAAATTAATATTGTCTTTATAAATTTTTTGTAACTTTACAGTATTTGTCACTGTACCTTACAAAGCACTTATTTGTTGTAAATTAAAAAAGAAAAACATTTTTGGACAAATCAGTATTGGAATTCATTTATCAATGCTTGCCACTTAGATTATTTGTTTAGAATTGCTTGCAAACTGTAATCGTCACCGCGTTTGCATGCCCTGGCTAGAAATTCAGTTGCAACCAATTTCCGCGTTTTCACATATTACGCGACGTACTGATGATGCTGAGGGTGAAGCCCGATTATGGACGAATCGCATCGATTCGTTTACAGTACAATTATTCAACAGTCTACCTCGAATATTTTGTAATCTGATTTTATGCATATATCTATTTTAAATTCAAATGAAAAAAATGTAAAAAAAATTGTAATAAAAAATACTAAAGTAAAACTCAATAAACATCAAAACACTAAAATTAATTTACTTAAAAATTCTAAAATTAATTTACATATAAATTTTAAAATTAATTTAATTAAAATTTAGTTAATTTTTGTAAGATAAAAAAGCAAATTTAGACCACACCAATGTTTCATAATGAATATTTTATGTAGCACAAATGTCGAAGGTATATTTTTTGTATACACCTAGAAAAAAATTCTTACTGTAAGTGCGAAAAAAATAGTATGTTATTTGTAAAATGAAAATTTTGTTCTTACACATCATTTATAATTATATATTTGTGCTTTCATTTATTTAAAAAAAAGTTCCCTTTAGTTTAACTTACAATTTTTACTTGTGCCAGACACAAATATATATGACAACTAACAGCCTCGTACCATTCAAGTTGAATGAACATGACATTACGTTTTGTTAAAGGTATCTTTTTGAACGTCGCACTTCGCTCTGCACGTTTCGCACTTTTTATATTCGATATTGTAGCCGTTTCTCCCCTTTTTTTTTTTTTTTTTTTTTTTTGTTTTTTGTTTTTTTTTTTGTTCTATTCACCTTTTTGTACTGTATGTAAAGTAAAAATGAGTAGATAAATAGTAGAATATTACACGCTGTAGTGTTAAAAATGAATATTTATTTTTATACTTTTATGTAACTCTGCTGAGCATTCATCAATTTCTTTTCATTTTTATCTCTCAGTTTGTAAAATGACATTTTCAACAACTTTATTTCTTGATTTTTTAAAGTAATTAATTTTCTTTTTTAATCAAAATCTTCTTTCAACAATTTTGTGTAATAATAATTATCATGCAGATGTGGAATTGAATCACGTGAAAAGTTCGACGATGGAAAGTTCTCCAGAAATGTGTAACAACGGCAGAGCAACCATAACTCGGTACATCCACATCAAACACGCGGACTCGGTGAAAATTTTTCGTGAGACAACGGTCTGATGAATTCAGTCTAAATGTCTCCGTGTTCCTATGTCAGCAGCATTTATTTGGATCCAGCAACAATTTCGTCCTGAAAAAAATAATCTTACAAAAGTAAAATAAACTTGGAATTGAAACTCAATTTTTGTCCTGACGTTAAAGAGAATGTCTTAGAAATAATACTCCAATGTTTTTTGATAAAATACTGCATTTTTTGAGTTAAAAAATTGACACTCTTACAAAAAATATATATATGGTTGATGTTACATAAAACCAATTCCTTCCAAAATCATTCTGCCATTTCTAAAAACACTGTTATCTTCCAAAAAATAAATGCAAAAGTGTAGTCAAACATTTAAAGTCATTCCTGTTTAAGATGTGAATAGATTTATTAGAAAAAATTTAAGATATATATATATATATATATAAATAAGTGTTGTCATTGCAGAGTAGTGATTAATTTTGTTGTAAAATTTTAGAGATATTTGTCAGTGTTATTTGCAAATTTGTTTTGTTTTTATTTATTGAAATATAATAAAGAACAACCTAATTCAGAAAGTTTAACTCAATGTGCTCAGATCAATTTTGTTATCAAATTTTGTAAAAGCATTTTTACTAAAATCTGAAAAAACATCAACAGATAAACGGGTAATAATATTATAAAATGAAGAAATAAAATAAATTTAGTTTTTAATTTGACATTTTAAGGATTGTAATTTAAGTAAGTAAAGTCGGTTAGAAATAAAATAAACTCGAGCATTTGCTGATAGAATTTCCAGAACGAATTTAAGTAATTTGTAAAAAGGAAATCGATACGTTCCATTTGGAGTGAAAAATGGTTTTCAACTTAAATGTTATAAATGTTATATGTGAATTGATAATTATAAATGATGTTCTTGTGCAAAAATGTAAGCAATTTTTAAATTAATTTTTTCAAATTTTATGTGTACTACGTTGGGAAAAAAATTTAGTTAAACAATTTTTTAAGTTACTTTGCTATAAAAAAAGGTCTTATAAAACTAGAATTCCATAAATAAAATTGTTACATTAATGATACACAAAATGTTACTTAAACAATTACATTAATTAAATATATTTATATATGTACTTATATATTTTTTAACAGAAGTACCTTAAAGTATTGTTTAAAGATTATATTAAATTATTTGTTCAAATTATAGTATTTATAAATACCTATATTATATACAGGGTGTTATATTATATATTATTTTTATTAGGTGCCGCAGTCGGGAGCGTGGTAAAAATGGTGCACGCATCTGTTGAATGAATAGAAAGGCCGTACAGAATCGCTTCGTCTGCAATTGCCAGATTGCGGGACAACGTGATAAAATAAAAGTTATTCAATTTTGTTCCAAAAATATCCGCATGGTACATCATAAATAAATTATATTTTATTTTTTTA
>JABFPM010002536.1:0-16452 GCA_022817325.1 Idris sp. 1 HC-2018 | reverse complement strand
GGGGGGGGGTGGGGGATATTTGCATGCTGCAAACTTGATTTGTAATTAAAAAAAAGTTAATTTCTAACTTTTTTTTTTGATGTGATAATTTTTTTTCGAAAAAGCACAATTAGATTGTTCAAAACAAAAATTTTTAATATTTTTTGCAAATGAATTTTTTTTATTTTATAAAAATTAATTAAGAATTTCCAGTTAAAAAATGCAGTCATTAAGATTAATTAAAATTGTCTGTTTTTTTTATTTAATTTTTTAATTAATTATTGTAATGCTTATGCCATTAAAATTTGTGTCTTAATGATAATTTAATTTGTATTACTATTCTAATTTTAATCTTGAAAAAAGCCTTTAAAACTTTATTGACAAGTTTATCTCAGATCTGACATTTTGATCCCTGTATTGAGATTAAATTATAAGACAAATAATGTAAACGTAACTATAATATAAAAAGTTGATAAAGACAAATCAAATAACGAGATTATTGAAAATAGTTTGTGTAATAGATATATTTTAATGAATGAGTTATAGAAGTTGGAATTATTACTGTAAAAAAATAATTTTCGATAAACTTCTGTAAGTTTAATAAAACAAGTAATTAGGTAATTTCTGAAAATAACGATGAATCAGTTATATGCGATAATAAATTTTAAACTTGTAGTCTAAAATGATTACAATTTCTATTTATTATAAATTGTATGTAATAAATTTTTGAAACCCAATCTCTGGAAGTTAAAAATATTACGACCTTAAACTATAATTTAACTCTTAAGGTATTATAACTCTTGTAACATGACGCGAATAAAATAATAATTTTTTTGCAAATTGTTGACTATTTCAAAACAGCGGTATATACATTTAAATTCCAATACAGATCCATTTCTTGTTTGATAATCATTTAACTACGAAAATTGTGTTAAAATGGGCAAAATAATTGAATGTGGTAGTAATGTAATGGGATGGTAAATCAAGTACATATAGGGGTCATCTAGTTAACCCTACTTTATACATCCTATTTAAGTCACTCGGTTAATAACACTCAGTATTTCTCTTTCTTTTTTTAATTTTTCTATTTTACACATTTAAATTGTAACCAAAATTTTAACTCAGTAAACTAAAAATAAAAAAAGTTAAGAATCTTGATAAACTCAATTAAATAATCATACAAAATTGATGGATTTCATTTAATCTTATACTCTGCAATTAAAATTCAATTAATGTGTAACTTTTAAAAGACAAAAGACTCGTCCATTTACAAATTACAGTGTTATTATTAATTGCAGTCAATTAGATTATCAGCCTGGTCACAATTAAAATTATCTACTTTGAAATTAATTTTGAAAACAATTTAATTGTTTATTCGTATCAGTGTTTAATTTAAATTGAACTTTTTCAGGCAAAACTTTCTGTCAAGCTTGCAAAAAGAAGTGCAGCGGTGAGGTGCTTCGTGTTCAGGAAAAATATTTCCACATTAGTTGCTTTAAATGTGCGCAATGCGACACTAGTCTAGCTCAGGGTGGATTTTTCGAACGTGCAGGAGCTTATTACTGCACAAAGGTAAATTTATTTTTTTTTAAATTACAAAAGAAAAAATTCAAACTTAAAGAAACTGAATTTAAATGATGAATTTGATTTTAGGATTACCGTGAAAAGTGGGGTACAAAGTGCGCCGGTTGTGGTAATTATGTTGAAGGCGATGTTGTAACAGCAGGGGAGAAACATGCATTTCATCCAAAATGTTTTCATTGTCAACGATGTAGACAATCTTTACTTGGTCAAGGAACCAAAGTAACATTAGTGCAAGGTAGGTTTTTCAACAGTTTCTTGAATATTATTTTCTTTTCAAAACAATGTACACGCCTTGTTTAAATTGTTCGAAGAATTTAATTGAGAAATTATGCAATTATATAATTAACATACAAAAAACTATAAATCATTAAATTGTTACGAGGTCACTGTGTGCAATAAAATATTATTCAAATAAACAAGAAGTTTTGAATGCATCCAAAATCTTGAAACCAAAATTGAACGTTTATCTATTTGCATGAACAAAACTAAAAACCAGAAAATTGAAAATGTATCTACATGCATTACATTTTGTTGACTATACCTTGAATTTTCCAATTCATTTTTTCCAATAGACGTATTTTCCAATCTAATGTCTAATTTATTTTCCAATTTTTTTTCCAATCGTCGTTTTTTCCAATAAATTTGTTACTAGAAATTGGACTTTTCCAATTTTTTAAAATTTTGAAATGTCATTATTCTATTGTTTTTTTTAGAAGAATTGCAAGATTTGTCTGACAATTTCAAACTTACACTTTCAGGTAACATATTTTTTAGTAAATGGTTTAAACATTTATGTAATTTTTATTTTGCAATAGGTGAACAATTCTTGTTGTACAGTTCTTTCAACGACCCAGAATGCGAAGCGCGACGTGAAAATTAAGAAAATTAATGAAGTGTGAAGGGTGGTTCCTAGATGAAACACTCAAGGTTGTTCCAACCATATTGTCCTCTGACTTTTGTTATATGATTTAATTTTCTACTAAAAAAAGTATATAGGAAAATAGTTGTTTGAAAAAAAATATGTTGGAAAACTTTTTTTTTATAGAAAACATGGTTAGAAAAATTAGAATTGGAAAAAAAATATTGAAAAATGTGTCTCCCAGCCCATTTTGTTGTTTATTGTTGCCAGGTCAAGCGTTATGTCATCGTTGTGTTGGGATCCCGGTACGTGATGCTCACACTCCAACGAATAATGCAAAAAATAACATACAAAATGATGCTAGTATTTGTGCTGGTTGCAAACAACAGTTGCGCGAAGGTCAAGCATTGGTTGCTCTTGAGAGACAGTGGCATGTTTGGTGTTTTAAGTGTCATAGCTGTGACGCAGTGCTGCATGGCGAATATATGGGAAAGTAAGTAGAAAAATAAATCTGATTCAATCTAAACACATTAATATTAATTATACAAACATTCAAAATTGACTCATTTTAATGTCCTCAGAGATGGAGTGCCTTATTGCGAAAAAGATTACCAAAAACGTTATGGAGTTAAATGTGCATACTGCAGTCGTTACATAAGTGGAAAAGTCCTTCAGGCTGGCGAAAATCATCATTTTCATCCCACATGTGCACGTTGCACGAAATGTGGCGACCCGTTTGGGGATGGCGAGGAGATGTATCTACAGGGGGCTGCCATATGGCATCCACGTTGCGGACCTGGACCGACTGGACAAAATGGAATCGTTAATGGACATACTGAGCCTCACACTCCTCAGCACCGGGAATCTGAACGCATTCCAAGTAGTGCTTCAGAAATACAGGTAACAATTTGTAAACTTATTTTTGGTATCATTCGAACACTTTTTTGAATTAAAATGTATAAAAAAGATTGTTGGTTTTGCACTTAGAACTCCCTTTTTGGAATATAGATTTTTTAGCAAATTAAGTTAGTGATTGTTGTGTTATTAAAAAGTAATTTACAAAATGGAATTCTGGTTGAAACGTAAATGTGAATAATAGAGTTCTGGAGTTGATTAATTTGATTTCATGGTCATAAGTTCAAATGGTAAATTGTTTTTTAACTTGAAAGATCGGGTTACACAAATTTAGAATACTATAGTTAAATGTTCTGATTTAAACACAATTCTCTTGAAGAGTATTATATTTTTTATTAAATGAAGGCTGAACAATTGAGGAAAATTTTTAATTTTTTTCAAAATGAATAAAAATATTGCATTTTTATAGAAATTTATAAATGATATGATAAAGTAAAAATAAATCTAACAACTTTAATGAATATTTTTGGTTTTCTTATTCACAAGGGACTTTCATGAGAAGTATCAGTTTGTATGGAAAAAATAGATAGTAAGACTTATACATAAATGATGAATCAGCATTCATGGATACCAGTTTTTGCAATACAAAACTACTTATATAAGAAAAAAATTAAATTTCTTCTGTCTTCTTCAGCAATGTCGACACAATCTGAATGGAGTTAAAATTATGCTTGCTAAAATAATTTCAAATAGACTACAGAATAAAATTCAAAAATATTAAGTATACTATTTAACATTAAAAATGATGAAAAATTTTAGTTACATACAATTTTATTTAACAAATTTGATCGTAATCACTAGTAAATGCTTACTTTTAGAGATTTCTTAAAAATTTACCATAATATGATGAAGTATAATTTATTAAACACACTTAGGAGAAAACTAATTTTTTGTTTTGAAATGTCAGTTAACTCGTTTTTCCCGGAAGCCACAGAAATATATTTTGCATGTAATTCTAGTTTTCAGTTTAAATTATGTTTACAATATTTTGCACACGATTAATTAATTGCATGAATAATTTGTTTATTTAGCAGTGTACATATTCAATTAAATGTTATAAAAATCAGTGCAGAATTACTACAAATACAATTTTCATTTAAAAATATATATTTATATTGTTATAATTTTTCGTTAAAATTGTGTATTTATAGTTATTTGTCAATTATTATTTATTTGCATGATCGTTATGTAGTTTTCGTTGAGGTCTCGAACGCCCAGTTTAAACGAATCACTGGTTGGCCCTTACAGCAGCCACGCTCGCAAGGTAAGGCACATATGATTGGTTAAGTGACTTTCAGCAAAACTCAATAATAATCTTAAGCTATTAATGACCAGCTTCTTTAATTTGACTTCTATTTTATATCTGTTTCATTTTTTCTGTTAATAATAAATCTAAGTTCTATTTCCTACCAATAAATTTTATTTGATTATCTTCAAATTATTTGAAATTAACTCTCTCTTTTTATGTTATAAAGTGTCTATCTTTTTTATTAACAAAATATTGTACATTAATTATTTGCCTCAGTACTATCCTGTGAGAACCGGAAGTCCTGGTTTAATTTTGCGAGAATACAGTCGTGGTGGGCCCGAAGATGTCTCTAGAATTTATACTTATTCATATTTAACTGAAACACCGAGCCAAGGATACCTGAGACGCCCCATTCAGCCATACGACAAACCCCCAACAAGTCCACATTTTCATCGACCAAGCTGTATGTCTAGACTTTTAAAAATATTATTTATGAATAATTACCTTTGTTTTTTTTTTTTTATATAAAAATGATTTTGTTGGAAAATAGCGTCTCGCTCGGTTAGAAGTAGCGGAGGACGAAGCAGTCGTTCAGGAATGAGAGCTATGGTCGATGCCTTAAGTGAAACGAGACCGAAATCTCCAGCTGGAAGTCAAGTGGATAATGATGAGCCAATAGAATTGGCTCATTATCCAGATGCAATGAAACCTCCACCTGGAGCCCAACCACCAATTGAAAGAGACGATTTTCCTGCTCCTCCGTACCCTTACACAGATCCTGAAAGACGTCGCAGATGGTCCGATACATATAAGGTTTTTATAAATATATATATATATAAAACTAAAATAAATATACAAATATAATTTTCTTTTGAGAATTAAACTTATATATATTTTTTCTAGGGTGTACCAGAATCTGACGATGATGAAGTGGATAGTAAGAGTTTTATGAAGGAGGTAGATCAAA
Source organism: Idris sp. 1 HC-2018 (assembly GCA_022817325.1). Taxonomy (NCBI): domain Eukaryota; kingdom Metazoa; phylum Arthropoda; class Insecta; order Hymenoptera; family Scelionidae; genus Idris; species Idris sp. 1 HC-2018. The sequence continues at coordinate 10,899 of JABFPM010002536.1, read as the reverse complement.
AATTAAAAAAGGAGCAAGACGAGCTGAGTAAAATTGATACGGGAATTGCTAAGGTCTTTTTACAAGATCGAGAGAAGGACAGAGAAAATTTGCGACACCGCGCCAGTAATGTAGACCCTAGAAATGCATCTAGAACTCCATCGGCTGCTCGAGAACCAGCTTACAGATTACGATACGAAAGTCCTGTTGGTGCTTGTAAGTTAAATTAGAGTTGCCTTCGTTAATCTATAATTTTGAAGGTTTCAAAAATGAAACCTACTATAAATTATTTAATTTATTTTTTAGCTCCATCTAGGAATATAGATCATGCCCGTCCGTGGGATGATGATGATGGTATTAGCTGTCGTTCAAGTGTTGGTCCTAGTTACAACGGTATGAAAGATGTTCACTTAGCTTTGTTAATTAACTCGGATATTTTTAGCTGAATACACCTGAATGTATTATAAATCTTTTCTCACTTATCTTGTAGTTTCAAATTGGATAAAAAATGCATTTTTTACAGCACATAAAAATTTCACAACTTAAAAGTAATTTTACGAGCAATTAATTGGAGCGTTAAACACAAGTCAAAAATCTGTATTTGTTATAGTTACATATTAACCCTTTCATTACTAATTTTTTTCCTGAATCGAATACTTAATTTCTAATTTTTATTTCAAAAATTATTTAGTACAAATGAAGTGAAAATTATATGAGATGATTTTTTATTTCTTGGACATTATTTTAGGACATTTGTTTATTCTAGGAGATGGAAATATATGTATAAATGTAGAATTACTTTTAAAATACAAGTTTAAAATATAAATATGTTGCTTCAAATTAAGAGTAGCGAAAGGGTTAAATATAGTTTTGTACTTACTTTCTTTTATTTTTTTCATAAATCTTGGACAGTATATAAAGCATGAATGCATATTCTATAATATTATATTCTTTACTATTTCTATAAAAGTTTTATTCAACAAAAGTTAACAAAATTGTTTTTGGCAAACAAATTTATTTTAGTAGTAAAAATGCTTTCAATATTAAAAAAAAACTATTGATTGCTTTTTATGAAACTCATTTATTATAAGTTTTTATTTATTCAAAAATGTTGAGTATTCTTAATCTCAATCTAAAAATAATTACTTTAAAAACAAATCTTACAATTATTATAACATATAATGAATATTATAGTATATTTGAATTCTATAAAATATTTTATCTAAAAAATACTACTAATTTGCCTAATCTATCAAAATTAAATAAAATACTTGTACACAAAATATACTCTCTGAGACTATTTTAAATATTAATTTAGTTGATCCAAATAAAAATCATTTTATGTTTTACACTTTTGCACTTTTATATGTACATTTACAATCAATAGTATGCCTGTAAAACTACAGTTTTTAAATTTTATAAATAAGATATTTTAAGCCGAAAGAGATTTTTATACAAAAACTCATAAGCTGATGACAATACTTTTCTATTTACAAATCAATAATAATTGCAAATGTAGATCGAATAAATATTTTTTATATTATTTTTAAGTTTTTCTTTTTTCTGAAAAGATTTATTTCTTGCTCTTTTATTATTTTTCTTTATGTAGTTTTTATGATACAGTCTGTAAAAAGCATCATAACTATTACGTTATTTGCATATTTATTTCCAGGTAAGATAAATCTTGTACAGTATGTTATAATTATAATTATATAACAACTAATTATTATTGTTTATTACTTGCAAGTTATTTATTCAAAATGTAGCAAGTTATATGATGCATTGTAATATATAATTTTTTTGTTTATTACTAAGCATTTTAAATACAATTGTCTAATTTGCTTTAATATTTTGTACATACAATTTTTTTTATATTGTTAGATATTATATAAAATGTTATTTTTTTATATTATGTAGAATTTATATACTATAATATTGTTTTTTTATTTTTTAACTAATAATTATGTGGATCTAAATTGTGAACGTTGGTCAATAAAATGTGATATGGGAATGCTGTAACTCAGATTAATCATATTAAAATTTGATTGTGATTTAACAATAGTTGTGAGCTCTCTGCGACACATCCCGAAGCCAGGGTACGGTCTTGCACCACGAAGTCACACCTTTTCGTCAACTGGTGGTTCGGTTTCTGCTCTTCCTGTAAGTTTTATTTAAGAATTGTATTTTTAAATCTTCTTTAAGACTTTGCGGAATCAATTATCAACTATTATAAATAAAAAAATTATTTATACAAACAAAAACTTATTTTGAGTTTATTTGTCTGAATTAAAAAAAAAACTCGACTTAAGTATTTTCCAATGTATCGGTTGGCATAAATTTTTTTTTTCTTATTATCATTTGAAGATGATAAACTAAGCGTACGATAAACTTGTCGTGAAAATTTTAAATTTTAGATTTTGATTTACACTGCCGTTAAAAAGTTCTGGGACACTTGGTTGGAGAACGTATCTCAACATATATGTTCATATGTTCGCCAAAAAATAGTCAAATCTACATGAAAATTTGACAGCTCACAGCTGGAATATGTATCTTTGAGGAAAAAAGTGAACTTAAAAATGTGTTCACTCCTGGCCCTCTCCGACCCTCGAGAACTTAGCTATTTTTTCGAAAAAATAAAAATGTTCATTTAGTCGTGTTTTAGGCATTTTTTTCCAAAAACATATAATTTTCAAAATGGTACAACTTTCTCAAAAATTAAGATAATAACTTTTTTTTTAATTGAATGTACATGTTCATAGTTTACGCGGATTTAATTATTTTGTATGTACGAATCGAATCCCCATTTGCGGTCGAGTCAAACACAACCTAATTTTTTTCGAAAAAAATAGCTAAATTCCCGAGGGTTGGAGGGAGCGAGGGGTGAAATAATTTTTAAGTTCCCTTTTTTCCTCAAAGATACATATTCCAGCTGTGAGCTATCAAATTTTCATGTAAATTTGAAGATTTTTGGCGAAGATATGAACATATGTGTTGAGATATGTTCTCCAGCCAAGTGTCTTAGAACTTTTTAACAGCAATTTTATTGTATATCAATATTATAATTAACACGAGTTGTCTTGATTTTGTCTTAATAATTATATATTTACTTATATAATAAATAATAATGAGAAGAATTTTAGAATGCTGTTAATTTTTAATTAAACTTATATTAAATTTCAAAATTTATCTGTTATCTGAATAAGCATTTTAAAAAAAGTACAATTCTCATTGATATTTATGCAAATATATTTTTTTCAAAACTTTCAAATGAAGAAAATTCAGTCGTCAGCTGTTGAGTTTTTATGTAAAGTGGAATATTGTATTTAAAAGAAATTTGTAATTTAAAGGTAGTAATATAGGAGGTCATAATTAAATTAGTTAGCAGGCTATTTGATATTTTGCAATTATCACTTTCACAATATCACATTTTGATAGTACACTTGTTCAAAAAACATAGCATTATTTATTAGTACATGTAATTTTGTTTTATATTAGTTATTTTTACCAGAATAAAAATGACGCCTCATTTGATTGATTATATCAAATCTTTCATTCCTATTTTTACTTTTAAATAAGTTACTTATCTTTCAAAAATGATTTAAAGCCTTTTTTAAATTGTGCGATGTACATAATAAAAAAGTTAATTTAATTTTTTTTAAACTAAATTCATATAATTATAAAATATTTTTATATCATGTCTATTATCTGTCAAATAAATATACAAATTGAAAATTGGTTTTAATTACATTTTACTTGTTTTACTTTATTTTTCCTAAATATTTTAAATTCATATAAGAAAATTAAATTTGTGACTTAAACAATAATTTAGGAATGAAAGGATTAAAGCTACAGTGAAAAATTTATAATGATTAATAAAACTGACAAAACTATATTTTGAATATGCTTTTTTTATACAGGGAGACTACTCGTTCAGCGGGATGGGTGACAAAACTCATAGCACTGATTTTTCATCCGGAAAATCCGACAGTGAGTATACAAATTTATGAGAAATAATTATACTTAATTAAAAAAATATTAAAAGAAACAAAATAGAGCATTCTTAAATTAATATCTTAAATTTTTTTTTCATTTGTTATTAAATTTGTGTTTATTTTAACAGCTTCTGCTGGCAGCATTACGGATGTTGATCGCCGAGCATTGGTATGTACTTCAGCTCCATACTACAGCCAGAGAATAAGCATGGTGTGTAATCTTCCTCAACACATTACAACTATATTTAGTATTTGCTTACAACATTTGTTCCCCACAAAACTTTTTTTGTTAAATAATGTATATTTAGCATAACTGGAATTAGTTTTTTTGTAATATTTTTTTACGTAGTTTTTGTGTAATACACAGTCATAAATTTTTGAGTACAAGACCCAAATTTATATATTTGAAAAAACTAAGCATTAGAAAATTGTGAAGTTTTGGATTTTTCTTTCAGAAAAGTAGAAATTAAAATGTATTGCCTGGTTTTCTTTTTAGATATTTAATGCATTTATCAAAGAAATACTTTTGTTTAACTTATCAAATTTTTACTAATGTTGTAGCATGATGCGAATATAATTCCTGCATCTACAACTTACACTGGTGGCTTAGGATCTGTTGTAACTGGACACAGTCATCATGTCAGAAGATCACTGCCAGATATGGGAGCAGCACCATCAGAGCCTCCTAAATTATACCCATATCATTTGCTCATCATCACGAATTATAGATTGCCAGCAGATGTCGATCGCTGTAATTTAGAGGTAAAGCATTTGTTTATTACATTATTTATTCTTTTATTTTAGGTATTTGGAATTCTACAGAAAATTTTTTAACTAATTTATTATGATTTCAGCGACACTTGTCGGATGCCGAATTTGAAGCAGTGTTACAATGTAGTAGATCAGAATTTTATCGATTACCACAGTGGCGTCGCAATGACATTAAACGACGTGTGCGCTTGTTTTAAGTAATCTCATTTATTATCTCGTTCTTATTTCGCACTTATAACAATAACAGCAAAAGCATTCATAACAAATGATCTTACGCATAAATTTTGGAAACTTTGTTGAGAAATATTTTACTTAATGCATAGCGTTTTAATTATTTATATCGGACTATAAAAGTACATACAAGTATGTATTGATAACAACCAAATTATTGAGTCTTGTTTAGTTATAATTTAATACAAATTTACATATATTTATTAACTTATTTTGTTTAAACTTAAGTTCAAATTATTTGTAGAAACTAGGAGTTTCAAAAGTTTTAATGCTACTTTAGTTATAAAAAACCAATTGTGATTAACTGCAAAAAAGTCTGACGTTGATTAACTATGTTTTTGTTTCAGAAATATATTATGTAAAGAAGTACATAATATTTTCTGATTAGAATATAGGATTACAGTGAATTTCTACCCAGGTTTTAAGATAAAAAACATTTTAAATAATTGTTTATTAACAATACAACAAATAGTTCATATTTATAATGTCTTAGTTACACATTATTGTTCCTAATGCAGTTTATAATATTTGTATCTAATTGAACTTAATATTTAAAGTTGACATTAGTAAAATATATTTTTATATATTAACATTATTGTTCATTATATTAGAAATAATTTTGATTTTAATTTTATGATTTATTTACAAGTCCTATATTATTTTTTTACGGTAGGTTCATTACCTTGTCCAGTTTTCAATATTTGTAAATTATTTTGCATTACTGATTTTTGTAATAATTTTGAACAACTTTGATATGACCATATGCATTAAGTAAAATTCCTTTGATGAATAATTCAATATCTAATTTTCAAAATTTATGATTTGTTATTCTTAGTTTAGTGATTTTATATTATTGTACAATAAATAAATGATTTAGAATGCATAATTTATCTAAATTCAGCAATATTGTTATTTATTAAATTAAAATTATTTAAGTTATCAACAAAATACTCGACAGATATATTATTATTATGTTTCGTTCTTATAATAATTCATAATAATTTATTATTTGTTAATATAATTATCAGCTAAAATTTTTGCTTGACTTATTTATCAAAAACACATTGTTGAAGTGACCAAAATATTCTTTCGCAATATACAATTTACATTTGAAATTAATTATTATGTAATTGTTATTTTAATTGATATACTTAAAGTCAATTTATGTTTTACAGTGCATCTAATACCTGTGATTGCAACTTACACAATTTTAATATTTAATATTTATGCATAAGTCAAAAGAAGTAGTATAAATGATGTACGTTACATTAAGTAACGTAATCGCTTGTAATATTTATAGGTCAGCGTTAAAAGGTATTTGTCAAAATTTACCTTTTGTTATAATAATACAATCATCTTAAAATTAATTGTTAGAATTGATCTATTTGTATATTATTATATAAGCCATTTCATAATTAATAAATAAAACAGCTTTCATTCGATATGAGTATATTTTTAACATTTTTTCATATATATAATTAAAACCAACAAAAACTTTTGTACTTTAGATTAAAATTTTTTGCTCCTTTTGAATCATGCAACAGTTTTTCTTATTTAAAGATAAACGCCAATTATTTCATTCATTCTGAATGATTCTGCGATTTTTAGTTCTGTTCGTATTTAGTTAATTTGTTAGAACTGATTTATATACATAAACAATGTCGACATTTTTGAAAATTGTGCACATTTGTATTATTCTAAATTATTTTAATACAACAAAAGCCACTATTGTTGATATCCCTCAAGGTTCTTTAGTTGGTTTAAAGTTAACTTCTATATTACATAATAAAACGTATTACAGTTTTAAGGGAATACCTTACGCTGAACCAAGGACAGGAGAACAAAAATTCGATGTAAGTAATTTTTTAATTGTTTTATTAAGATCTATTCAATAATTGTAAAGTGATTTTAGCTGCAACCCGAATTGAATAAGCCAATGAATATAATTTACAAGGAAATTGAATAGTGAATTAAATTAAAAATACGTTGTAAGATCTAGAAGAATTGATTTTATTTTATCTAATTATTTAGATATGATTTAAAATTACCTCTCTATTTCATAGATATTTTAATGCTTTATTTGCTCTTTAATTTACACCTATTTCTTTTATTCTTTTTTAGGGATTTTTTAAAAATATAATTGATCTTTAAGAAATATTTAAGAACGCACAGATTTTTAGGTTGTATATCATTTGTTTTAAATTTTTGGAAAATATCTCAATTTTGTAGGGTATTATAATTTCTGATACTTTCTAAAAAATTATCAATTTGTTTGTGTAACTGTATACCAATATACGCGTGAATGTATATTTTCAATAAGAATATTTATATAAGTAATTTTGATTTTAAAATACATTTACGGGGGACCCCAGATAGTCGTGTATATGTATATCGTTTCATTGATATACTTGAACAAAATGCATTTATCTGCATATAAAGTTAACGATTTTTAAAATGATTAGTGGTCAAGAAAACGAAAAAAAAAATCAATCATCGATCAGAATGTGTCATGTTAATTTCAAGTCGTATCAAATATTACAATATATAAAAATAAATGTGTATAAAAGTAAATTGAATATGTCTTAATTGTTAGTACATGTTAAGTAACTTATGGAAAATTAATCATTTCATGCATACTGAAACGCTTTAGCAGCTACTGCTTTAATTTAAATTATATTTGAACTTTAAAAACTTACAATGTATACTTAAACTCAACAAAATAAATTCTTACAAATACATTTAAATGACTGCTTAAATAGTCGTGCGTAACCAACAACTGATTGTTTTATTTTTAAAAATTAAATGTTTGTTTACTGATTAATAATTGCATTCTTAATTGCTCACTTACTGTTATTAAAGTCACAAGTACAAAATTATCAAATACCAAAAAATATATACAAAACTTTTTTTCTTCCTCTCTTAATAAAATTATTACCATATTTTATTTTTTTTATATTTTTTTTAAAAAAAGCAGCAAATTTTCAGTTGAAAAAGTAGTCGTTAATTTGTTGAAACTAAATTTAAAGTAAAAAAAAAGTAAGTTGGTAAGTTAGTTAGTTGTTTGTTTTTTTAAATAACTTGTTACCTCGTAACAAAAACGTACATTTCAATTGATGGGTTCAAAAGTATGTGAATTTTTTGTCTTTTCTTCTATAGTAAAGCTAATTTTGTTGAGGTTTAACTCTTTTAATGAAAATTCAAAAAATGAAAAAAATTGAATTTTTGTTTCTTATCAAAAATTAGTTAAAAAAACTAACTTTTGTATGATGGTGATGTGTATGGTATACAACGGCCGAGCGACTTATAAATTAGTAATTTATCTTATTGAATATAGAAACCCAAACGAGAATTAAAAACTAGAATATTTTATTCTTACCGTTGCCCATACCATTTCCTAACATGATTTATCAAATTTGTATAGAAATTCAAAATGTTTAATGGTTTCTACCAACTTTCTTATCTATAAATCCATGATTTCATTACAGATTCTTAAAGCTTGTAAAATTCTGAACTATAAAAAAACTTGGATTTTTGATCATTTGAAGATGATATATGACTGTTAGAAATTGCCTCCATAAAAACGCACTTTTTAACTTTTAATGTGTCCACCACAATCAAGTAAAATATGTTTTTGATTAAAACTGAAACTTTAAGCTTTTGAAAAAAAAATTATTTTCACTTATCTTCAAAAATAAGGATGATATTACACTTTTACATAAGACTAATTTTAGGTGTGCTCAAATTTTTGACAGGTACTGTAGATTCTAAGATTTTAAAGCAATAGAGCTCTAATTTTAGACTAAGAAAAGTATATGGTGTATCGAAAAGTTAAGCATGGCGCATACTTTAGATGTGAAAAATTGACTCAAAAATGTGTGATTTCACAGAAAACTTTTAATTTTCTGAAAGTACTAATAACTAAATTTAAAATGATTATAAAAATCAATTACTTAAACAGTTTATTGAATTAATTAAAATGATTAAATAATGATTGTGTCAACATATAAGGTTTTTCGGAAATTTGCTTTAAATATTGGACAGTACACGTATGCGTCCCAGGCAAGTTGGAATAGAATACATATTTTGTTAAAAAATAATTTTTCATTTTAGCAAAATATTTTTCAATATTTCTTTGTAATAAAAAAAATTATTAGACCTTAACTCAACTTTATTTTTGTTAATTCTCCTTGACAAGTTTGATTGGCTGTATAGTTTTGTTCACTTCGTATTGATGTTTATTTTTTACCAAAATCTAATTTATTTAAATAAATGTTGATTTTAAACATTTTTTTGGTTTATTTTAATTTGAAACTTTTTTTCAACATTTTCTTGGGAATTTGAACTGTTCAGAACCGTACACATTCATGAATATTTTACATTATTTATTATTTTTATAGTTTGAAAATTATATATTTCAACATTAAATTAAAATATATTCAATTATGATTATTATGACTGTACTTATAATGGTAATTATTGTACTGAATATGCAAAAAATACACTTTTATTCCTAACAAAAAGTGCATGACATTTGACAAGCACGATAAAAAGGATTAAGTTTGTTTTCAATGGTTCGTTATGAAACATAATATTAACTTTTTGTGGAAAATTAATACTTACTCCGTCCATTTGATGGCGTATAATCTAAAATATTTATAAAATTGATTATTAATGTTACATTGTGTTCGATATCTGGAACAATGTGAACCCAACACCATTCTTTACCTTACTTAGCCTAATTTTAGACTAATAAAATTAGAGCGCTGTAACTATGTATAGGAAATTAGAAACGTTTTATGAAACTATTTTTATTTGAAACAAAATTGTTTTCCTTAATCACCAAAATAGATAAGAAAGCCATAATAGCAATGAATGGATGACAAAGAAACAAGAAAAAATTTAGCAACAAAAACATTACTGGCAAAAATTCAGAAAAATAGTTCACAACTTTCCCATAGAACCTACGAATTTATAAGAGAGTACGAGATAAGCGCCACCCTCTCCAACTCTTTAAAATGTATCGATTTTAATGAATAAAAGGTCAGTAAATAATCTTAAAGACTTTTTGAGCTTGTAAATTGATAAAATTGTAAGATACATTTATTTCTCTTGTATTGTATAATTATTTATTATAATCACTCGGTTTAATTTTTAACTGACTTATTTCGCCCTTCAATTTATCTACTTTTATTTGCACAATGTCTCTATTTTTCATGGCATCCACTAGACGTGATTTTATTTTAAATTCTTTCTGCATCAACTCCAAATATTTTTGTTCCCTAGTCCTCCAATTTAATGCATCTGCTTCAATATCATCTTTTCCTCTCGACTTTGAGGCAGTGTTGTGTGACTCATCCGTTTGCTGATATCTTGAAGACATTTTCAGTCGATCTGTAAATCATATCACAATTTTTGTATGAATTGAATGTGTTCAGAGTAAACTAATTTACAGGAATAATTAGAGGATGGTGCGAAAATACTGTTTCGAAACGAAAATTTCACAACAAAATTTAATTTCCTTTTTTTTTTTATTTAAGAAATAAACTATAAAAAAGTGAGACTAAAAATACATGTTTTTAGTTTTGTATACAGGGTGAGTATTTAAAGGTGTCGGAGTCGAGAAAGTGGTAAAAATGGTGCAATTTCATTTTTAGAACACATGACACTGTTAGAGTAATTTTGGTTATAAACAACAAATCAAAATCAGATAAGTTTCTTTAAACTGTCAATTTTTATATTAATTTTTTTACTTTTGTTACATATATCCTATATTTTTGTTCTTTATGGTCATGAGCATCTGAATTATTCTAGACTTCAAAGATATTAATGAAATTATGAATTTACTCATTTTTTATGTAAAACACCAGCAATTTCGTAAATAGTTGCGAAATTTGCAAAAAAAAAAAAAAAAAAATTAAGAAAGAAA